>CAEFZY010025883.1:0-34499 GCA_903066815.1 Brachyrhaphis roseni
AGGCTCATCACAGGTAGCGCAAGGCAAACGAATGGACGGAGAACACAGAACGGCAAACATAGACGAGGACCCGACAAAGAACAAAGACAACGGAGGGAGTAAATACACAGGGAGGCAATCAGGGAAACAAGACACACCTGGGAGTAATCACGGGGAGGACAGGACAACACGGAGAGCACAGAGACACAGAACTTGAACTAAACACACAGAAAAACACAGAGAACTCGAAAATAAACACAGAAAAACACGGATCATGACAATATGTTACTTGTTTACTTCCAATTTAAATTAAAGTCAAGTCAAATTAAAATTCTCTAGGGGGATGAAGCATGTACAATTTAAAGTTCTACTCAATAAGTATAAAGTTTTTTTTCACTTTTTAAAAGGAAAAAGAAATTCTTATTTCTCATCAACATGTGCAATACAATAATAATGACGTAATCAACATAACAACATGATCCAGCCATTGTAACATCTATGTAATTTTTTATAGCAGCAGACTATATAAAGTAATTTGGGAATTCCACAGCATATGATGCATACTAGCATTTTGCTGGGGAGTTATTTCCTTACTGCTTCATATTTTTGTATGTCACTGAGATCCAAAGCGGATCTGCAGTGTCATCATGGGGCTAATAGATTTCTTTCTTCCCACTAAGCATGTGTGCACTAAATACAAGCAGTGCAATACTGCTCAACATTGGTTTTTGCCTTTATGCAGAGGTGCAGTTTCTATTTGTACATTTGTTGTTTGAAAAAGGACAAGTAAAAACAAAGATTTTCTATGTTTCATGTGCAGCATGATTGATTTTTTTGCAGCTTAAGAGTACAAACTGACTGTAAAAATCAACTCTGACTTCAAATAATCTCACACTGTTTAGCTATTATTCAGAAAAGGCCAGAGAGCTTCCAGTGATGGCCAAAATAATGCATACTCATGTAGTGTGACCAGCCAGATGGCTTGTAAATTTGCATTTTCTTTTCAATAGCTCTACAAAGATCTGTAGACTCCAATACTGCAACACACTTAATCTTTTTAAGAAATCATCTTTAAATCTTTCAAACCATTCAATAAACAATGTTGGGATTTGACACACAAATGATTCAACCTTATCTGAATCCAAACATGTGATTTTTCAACATTTCAAACATCAGAAATAACACCTTTCATTGCCTTTCCAAAACGGTAGAATCTAACACTTGACCCCCAGTTAAGAGGATCGACCATGGAGTGCTTGAACATGTCTTAAAATCCTATGAATTAAGGATCAAAACTGAGAGACCATATACAGTTAAGCACAAAAATATTTATGTTAATGAGATATTCAGATTTTTTTTCATTTAATCAAAAAATTTGATTCTGATAGGAAGTGAGGCAAGCATTTCTGTCCCATTTGTTTTCTATGAAAAGTTGAGTATTATTTGCATCCTTCTCAATAATCAGCATAAAAAAAATCTTTATTGGGATTACACAAATCAAACCCTTCTTATAATTACTAGTTTTTCATGTTTCCATCATTATTTTCATGATCAATTCATGGTTCCTCTGCACCATATTGGGCCATCCCAAAATGCTGTGGGCTTAACTGTTTAACACATATTTTCGCCATTGCCAAATATTTTTAACAAGTGCTAATAAAACATTGCAGGAATGACCTCTATACCTCTATACACTTCTCATATGGTTTACCAATAAAATCACAGTTATAGGTCATTGGGGAGTTGAGTTATTAGCCTGTTGGGAGGAGGCAGAGTTGATATTCACATGGTGTTGAGACATTAACCAGATCCAAGAATGGAAGAACTAAAACAGATATTCAAAGTATGTAAACTGGCACATCAGAACACTGATTTTTGGGTGTCAAGTTTGACAAGGAGCTGATAAATAATACGGATCTGATTAAAAAAAGGAGCAGCAGGCTGTATTTCCTCAGAGTTGTTAAAAGGAACCATCTCTCTAGGAAGCTGCCGAGGGCATTCTATCATAGCTCTGTTGAAAGTGTGCTGACATACTGTGACACCGCTCAGAAAATTATTGGCTGTTCTGTTCCCACCTTGAAAAAACTTTAGGTATACTACTATCTTTCTGAAGCAGAAAACACACTTAAGGATCAGACACACTGATCTTAAGAAGCACTTAAAAGTGTATTTTTTATTCAAAGACAAGAAAAAAAAAATCTGAATGTTCCTGCATATTACCCCAGAATACAGATGTGGACTTCCAGCAAGTGTGATGAATTGCTCATATTAAAACCTTTTCTCATCAGGGGGTGCAATACTGTGATCACAAAGGACTGCTCATAAGTATTTTGTTTTAAGTTTATGCATTTAAATTGTCATGTGTTAATGCTCTCCATATCAATAGTACAGTTATATTCAATACATTAGAACATGTGTTCTGATGAGGTTTGTCAAATTAGTGGTAAATTCAACCCTTTTAGCTGGTATTGATCAAGCCCACATTTCTGTGTAAAAAAATATATTGGTGACGATTGAATGATCTAAGGCCTAATTTTTCAATAGTATTCTAATTTATTACATACAACTGCATATTTGATTAGTTGGATCGACTTCAACGACTCATAAAATCCCCAAATTGTTTATACTTAGTGTCTGAGGTATTAAAGCTTACTGAGAACTCTGGACATTTTATTTCATTACTGCTGCATAACGGTAATGAAAGAAAAGAGTCAGAAAAATGTGGGCTAATTATAAAAGATAATATCATTTCAATTTTCAGCAATAGCACAGCAATTATAAATATTCTTGATGGTCATGCAGTCACAGACTTCATCCCAATACACTCACAATACGAAAAAAGCTGTGATTCATAGATACTTCATTTACTAGATTTGACTTGATGTTTCACTAAAAATGCTTCTTCATGTTCATAAAATATATTTTTAGGTACGCCAACGTACGTCACAGTTACAGGAGCTTAAAATGCTCTTAGATGAAATATCTGCATATTCATTGTTTCATCCACAACGCCACGAAAAAGGCTTTGTGCTTCAGCCAGCACATATCTTGAGACCAAGGAGCCACAGATGTCATGCCAAGCAGAGACATGACAGTCAGGACCAGCAGCTTGAACATGAAGTCAGAGGCCTGAGAATGAATGTACAGAAAAAGAGCCACACACCACGATTCATCCATTTTGTATATTATCATAGTGTTTACACACATGCGCGTATGCGTGTATCAGAGTGATTGAGCTGCATTGAATTCAGCTAAAACAGCCAGACAGCTTTATATATCCTGGAAGGCAAAGACATGCCAGAGCAGACAAAGGTGTTTATGATGGAGCCACAATTTATTTCTTTCAAATGTCCGTGAAATTAAATGGCTTTCAGGACGCTTTTTTAATGCATCCACTATGTACCCAATAAGAAAAAGGTGTCAAAGGAATGAAGGAAAGCATAAGCTTAGAATGACAATGTTTAATTTCGGACAACAGACAGGGGGAGAAAACAAAACACTTCATCATCACTGTAGAGTAAGACAACTACAGTAAACAAATCATTAATATGTGAACTGTCTGCTTGCAAAAGCTAAATAGATTTACCTAGTGGAATAAAGACTTACCAGAAAGTTTAGAATAAAGGCTGCTGAACTATTCACACAGCCAATGTGACCTTCCTTATCTTATAAGTAGGAGTAAAAGTGACAGACTGAGGTAATGCCTTTATCTCTCCTCACCAGGACAGCTCACAATATTCAGCGAAGTCATTTACTGGCCATAGGGATGGAGACACATCAGACAGAAAAAATCACTCCTGACATGACATAAAGTGACCACACACAACAGAGACAGACAGAAAACAAAAAGCAACTACTCAGTCTAATAATGGAAGCAGATCGATTCAATATTTATATTCTCATAGCATTCTCCTTAACAAAAAAAGTGGAATTGATGGCGGAGATTGAATTTGTTCTGATCTTGTTAACATCAGAAATGTGACCTGCATCTCTAGTAGATCACTTTAATACCTTGTTCAGACCTAGAGGTCAGTGGATTACCTTAATCCTTTTAACACACTAAAATATGAGTGGAGGATGCATTTACTTTTGAACGGGTTGATCTTGCCAAGTCAGGAGGGGGTCTGCAACACTATCAGCTACATTCTCAGAACACTGTGAATGGAAATACCCTCTTGGTCATCCTGATGTGCGATCTACAACCCTGAAGTAAGGCCACACACCAGCTGGATAGTTTCCAGATGAAAGAAATCTTTAGAAAGCAGGGCTCAGATCAACTTGATATGACCTATTCATTATTATGCTAATTTCTGCAGCTACTGTGAACAAAGCAGCTGTGATTGGAGCCCAAAAGACGGGTTCAGTCCTTGTGGTACCCTTGTGGACTTACCCTTTAACTCACCCCCAGTGTTAAGTCACTGCAAATATTTCTGTTCTGCAAAGCGGGTGTGTCAGTGCAATACAGTGTAACTAAACGGGGCGCATTGGAGCCTGAAGCTAATTTGTTGTTTAACATTAAAAGGGGCACACATATTATGAATACAATGTACTCCAGAATGTGGAGATGCAATTCAGATGGAACTTCAAAACTGATTCTGAACTCATGCTGGAGTTTAAAAGCTTCAGTTTTTGATCTCTGCAAAGACAATTATGCAGAGTTCTGTTACTGTTTTCCATCTAAGTATATCAAAAACATGTTAATTAAATGTGAGGAAATTGGGCATATTTTGTCAAACATCAAGTTTTATTAGAGGTATGTTTCACTTCTGCTTTGGGTTGAAAGGTGCAGAGTTCAGTATTTAACTGCACGAGAATGAAGAATGCTATAGTTGCCTTGATGTCACTATACAGAGTTACAATTTAACTAATTTAAATTAGTTAAGTTCAGCTAATTTAGCTAAATTAATTAGAAAGTAAGTCAGCTTGTTACAGCTGCTTCAATCTTCATTGGTGCAGACAGAACTTAATAGTATCATTGTTTGGTATTTGCTGCAAGATTTTAGTAGCAGTTAAGGGCATTCTATTTCAGTGGTGTGCATTTGCAGAATATATTGCATCCCAGAGTTGTAATTCTCGTGCCTTGGAGTTTTTCATAACATTCAGGGGATTTTTTAGATGCATAAAAAGGTGATTACCTAAAGGATTAAAACATGCAGTAGTGTGACAGGGGTGTTAATTATTTCATGCTTCTTTTTTCTATCATATATGTGTTGAATAAACAAGCTTAAAAATGTCTGTAAGAGGTTTTACAATAATTTCCATCCTGTTTAATCTGGGACACATAAATGTTTAAATAAGAAAGCCAAGACACTAGATGCACTATGATGTCAATTAAACATCAGTAGACTTGTTCTTGTCCAATTATTTTGCTCAGCTGGCAGCTAACAACGTGGCAAAGTGTTTATTTGCACAGAGAGTAACAAGTTACAGAAGGTGATGCATTTTAATGCCAGGTGTGAGCTCACCTTCATAGAGTTGTCTACCTGTGATTTAAACTACCAGGATTCATGATAAAACCAGGTCTAACAGTCTTTGTGCACAAAGATGGAAACTTTGAGATGTGATTGCTAAACCACAAGAGCAAACAATGGGGAAAAACAATTTTTGCACCTGGTTTGATATTCAGGTACATAATTAGTCTTTTTTTTTTTTGCACAATACTGTTGGTCAGTACACCAGCCAAATTTATCATTTAAAGTGAGTGTCTGTGTAGTCTATGTGTTTAATTGAAGGGGGTATTAGCTACCTGAAGCAGATCCAAATGATTATAGCATAGCTGGTTCAGTTATTAAACTATATGGATACAGGTGAATGCCGGTTTGACAGAACAATGGACATGTGCAGGATTCTGCAAAGAGAGTAATCTCACTCACTTTAAATTGGGTTTTTTGTTCATTTGGTTTTCGCTAGCTTGTTTTAAAATTTAGAGAGGGGGAACAAAATCCAGCCACCAAATTGATTTGGAGTTGCATTCTGATAATATTTGTAGCTGGAAAAACTTTGATCTTTCCATTTGTGATACAATTATGAGCTATTTTCTGTGCTACATACCTACAGATTATACATCGGTTAATCTTTATGGCATTTTTGAATAATTTGTATGATTAAAGAAATAAAAATGACATGAACACAAACAAGCCGACAAGCGATCTCTGGTCTTCATAATGAGACATCTGCATTTGCCAACTAGTAGTTTGAACTAATCTTCCTGAGCAGACTGTCCAAGCTATCTCAGGTTTGAAGGGTTGTCTGTCCGTCCGTTCATCCATCCATCAATTATCTTACATGCTTATCCCCAATAGGGTTGTGAGGGATGTTGGTGCCTACCTCCAGCAGTCAATGGGCAAGAGGCGAGGTATACCCTGGACAAGTTGGGTTCCTTCTCAACACTGTTATTTCCAAATCTTTTAATAGATGTTCAACAGGATTCTGATCTGGACTTATTAAAGGCTATTAAAGATCTGTCTAAAAATTCCTAAAGTCCAGACCATGATCTTGATGCACCAGTAAGTCCAGTCATACAACTCACATGCCAAATTGACTTAGTTCTTTTTCCTTCAGAAACAATTTGTCAGCAAATCCACCAACCTGTGAGTTGAAAGTTCATTTTGCGAAACAGGACAAGTATGCATGAAAATTGACTGTTTTGAACAAGAGAAAAGTTTATGTTCAACTCATAGGTTAGTGTAGTTTCCATTTTAGCAGTTTTATCTTCAATGTATTAATAATTAGGCCATGAGGCATTTACATGCAGATCTGCGACCATAAAAAGTGAGACCAGGTTAAGTGTTCTTATCAGAAAAGAGAGGAGGGAACAGTGATTTCATGTTGCCATGAAATTATCCAGAGATTCTATATGAGGTTCACAATTAGCCAAGTCTTAGTTGAAAGTGAATTTAATAAATGGTGTATGCTCATCACTAGAACACTGTGAAGCAGAGGTCAAGCTGGACTTTTTCCACTGTCTGTCATTTTTGATTGATGGGGTCAAAAAATCCAACCAAAGTATTTTAAACCTTTTACACCTTTACCTCTATTATGATTATTGGGGAATATTTCAGAGTTTATGTTCTTTCAGCTCTCTTACTGATCAATGAACTTTTAAAAGCTGGGTTTAAAGTACCTTTGCCATTTTTTGACATCTTGTATGAAAGCACAGAGGCAGAACAGGACATCATACACATTCCACCAATTATATTCCTCTTTCCTGTAACACATATGCTATGAAGTAAATACGACGTGTTTGTGTGATGAGGGGATACCAGTGCGTGCTGCACACTGCTGGCACCAATGACGTTAATGTCACTAAGCCGATCCTGTGACGCCTGCCTGCTGTGCAAACAGAGCCTGCACTTGGTGCAGTGTAAGAAGCGTTGCTATGACATTTATAGACACAACACTGTGTGTACAAAAAGGAGCAGGCACATGTGTTTACATTTCTCATTCACAGTTCAGGAATCATTATGTACTGTTACAACGCTAATTTCTGACAGCAAAAACAAATTAGGATAGAAAAACTCACTTGTACTCAGGCACAAGGAACTGATATCTACCTCCACTGGTCAATGGGAAATTTTGAATCTCCAATTAACACTAACATGCATGCTTTTGAACTGTGATGGTATGCAGGGAATCTGGAGAAAACACACAAAAAAGCCTTGGCACCCATTACATACAAGGGAACATTGCTAATAGATGTGCAGCCAGGACAAAAACGGTCAAATACAGACACACATAAAACATTAACGAATACCTTTGATTACACATAAAAAAGCCATGTTTATCCAAATGGCCTCATCCTTAAACCAGCATCTATGCTGCATGAATCTTTATGATGTAGGTCATTAGTTTTCTAGATTTAAAATTTAAGAATATTAACTCTCTCTATATAAAACTATAAATGATCATTTGTAGTAGAGTAAAATACATGGTGAAAGGCAAGTATTTTCCTGGAGACACAAGATTTTACTTGATTTTAATCAATTAAAATCACTCCTTTTAAAAAAGCTTCAAATGCAACTCAACAGCAACAAAGTAAAGTGCAACTGTTCAAGTTGATGTATACAAGGTGTCCAAACTGAAATTACAACATACTTTTTCAGTCCTTAGGCATTAGACCTTTTGTTTCGGCCTCAGAAATGAAATGAGGATAACTTTCCCATTCATATGACACATTTTGTCTTTCACTGAAACAGAAATATTTTTAAATACATATATTTTTTTAATACTTTAGAAAATAGACTACTGCTGCACATATTGCACACTCATTGAGTGTTTGCTTGTTGCTATACAGGAAATGAATGTTAAGATATGCATCACCATGTGTGACTAATGTCTAACCAATGCTTGGCCAAACAGTAGGATGTGTCTCTTGGCATTGCTCTGTTGGTTTATCCGTTTCAGAAGCACTGAATAGAGTCCGTTCATTGAAGCTGCCAAAGTGATTAGGCTATTTTCTGCTTTAACTCAGCTCAGCTGTGGCCTTAGGCAGGTCTGTTTCGAATGGTTACACTGAAGCGCCAAGTAAAAATCTCTTCATTGCATGGGCAAATAAGATCTGAAATCGTTACATAAAAGATGAGATATGACAATTGCAATTAAAAAATGTCAGATCAGAACACTTTTAGTTTGCATCAAGGTGCTAGATCAGAAGGACTGACCAAGTTTCTGCACCAATGCAACTGCCTGTGCTGCCTTAGATTGAAAAGTTTTCTCACCTGTAAGCTGTATACTGAACTTAATTGCATTGTTTTATAACTAGGATTGCACTATTGAAATTGGGATGAAAGAAAAAAAGCGACTTTGAATCCTCAGGGATAATTGGATTGAATGGATTTACACATACAAAGAGTAAAATTCTCACCAATTCTTTTCTGCCAAACAGTGTAGACTTAGTTAAATTGAATGAAAAACATCCATGGACATCAATTTTCAAGTCTTGCCACAGAATATTAATTGTGTTTAAGTGTGGACTTTGATCTGGCCATTCTAATACATGAATATGCTATTATTTACACACCATTTCACTGCAGCATACAGCCCTGGCTGTATGTTTAGGGTTGTTTTCTGCCTGGAAAGTGAAGCTTCCCCCAACCTCAAGGTTTTTCTAGAGTTAAACATATTTTCATGTAGTGTTACCCTGTATTTGCCTCAATAAATCATCAAATCAACTCTGATCTATTTCTTTTTCCCTGTTAAAGAAAAAAAAAATCCCCACAGCATGATGCTGCCACCACTGTGGGTCACCATAGGGGTGGTATGTTCAGTATTGAGAAGTGCTATTGTTTTTTTTCCACATAACTTGTATTATAAACACATGCACTCCATTTACAGATAAAGTGACTTGTTACAGTTGGACTGGGTTTTCAGGGGTGTTAAATTATTATTATTATTATTATTATTATTACATCAAAAACTGAGTGCTTTCATCCTATGAGTACTTTCATAGTGCACCAGTTATGCACTATTTTGATTCAGATGGTATGAAAACCTTTGCAAAACACAGTAACAAGCAGCAATATTAGAAGTCTGGTCAGTTCATCATCAAGCAAAGACAGATATTTACTGTCTTTGCAAATGTAGTCATGAAATTTTAAACTGGAGGCAATTTTGACTTCCCAGGGTACCTGACTTACACACTTCCACTTGTTACCTGCAGGGAACATGAAATCTTATTCTAAAAGACGAGAAGAAGACCAGAAATTTGGAAATAAAATGTATACACCTGCTGTTTGGAGTGTGAAATAACTCTTCTAAAAATAACAACCATTGAAACAAATTTACAAATTCAAGCAGCAAAGCAGGCTTAAATAATTTCAAATAGCCTCATGCCTTTCAACGTAGCCTACAAGGAACACACAAATGCCTCAATGTACAAAAGCATGTGTAAACAGGACCTTCTTGACACTGAACAGACACAATTGCTTAAACATCCCATTCATCAGTATCTAGTCAGCAGGGCAAGAGTAATATTGACTGACTCTGGGTGATCAGTAATGCTTTGCAGAATGGGGTTCGACTCAGGACTGTCACCTCCAATCACCACTGGCTATTTATTACCAAAATGCACGAAAAACGGTTGTTTTAAATCACGCTGCTCTTTTCTTTGACAAGATTCCAGTGAGCAAAAAGACAGAAAGCCAGAGGATTTTGGTGTAAGAATGAAGCCCCTGCCAACATCCCCTATGTCTGCCTGGCAGTCTAGAAAACAAACAAGCTGTCCCAGATAGAATAAACAAGACGGAGGCTTACTAAATTACAGCATTCAAGCAAGACAGAGGATGGCAGCTTTATAAATAATAATTGATAGATTCAGCATAAATAGGGAAAAGCATTTTGACTTTGCACACAACTGCAGGAATAAACATAAGAAGCATGCTGTGTGTGTTTACGTCCTGATATGTTTTCACCTCACTGGAGTGAAATAATGAACCTAAAAATCTGAAAAACACTTTTGTCAAACTTTTAGGTGTGGTGCCAACTGACAAATGAGGTCTCATTAGCTAAGCAAGATTTGTTTCTATATTTCAGCAAAGACGTTACACTCCTACTAATAAGCAAACATTGAACTGAAGTTTGTCTATTTAAGAATATCACCTGGTCCTTGAACAAATGAGGAAAGATGATCTCTTATGTAGCGCCAAGCAGACACTTGATGTAAGTGTATGAATATGAGTGCTCGAGGAATTCCAATTTCCTGAAAAACACTGCTTTGTAAAATGCATCAGAAAAGAAGCCAACAGCATAGAGCTTGTGCAACCTGGCACCTCCTGCGTCAAACACTGAATCAGAGCCGCAAAGGCAGGAGACCTGCGAGGAACAAGTCTCCTCTGACTGTGTACTCCTTAACTGTGTTTCATCTTGTATCACTCCCTTGGTGACAGATTTATGGCCTCCATATAGACCTAGAAATTTATGCAGCCATGCCTGGGGCGTATTGTAGCAGAGGGCAGCAATTTTTATTTATATTCTCACAAATAATACGAATATTATTTGTGTGAATATTATGTCACCAGGAAGGAAGAATTCAACTCCTGTTTTTGTATAGATTTTTTGCTGTCTAATGTTGTGGTTGGAATTCAGATGGGACTGATTTTGATTTTCTGGCAGCTAAAAGTATTTGAAGATGACTAATGAATTTAAAATGTTTTAAGAACTATTATTATCATGACTGGATACCTTTCGATTTTCTTAATCTATAGTTGCAGTTGTTGGCAGTCCCAGGAAACACAATAATATTTTATTGCAGCATCATAATCTTACACTGTAGATGTTAGAAAAGTCCAACCTGGAACTTGAGTGCATTTATTCAATGGAAAAAATATTGTAACCTCTAACAATAACAAAATAAATATGTAAAACAACTTTTAAAATATATTTTACTTTTTAATATTTATTTAGAGTGTCCAGGAATTTCTGATGAGTAATGTATGACTCATTATAATTCCCTGCACTATTCAAATGAGGTGACACAGACTTCTGTTTCTTTTAGCCACGGGTCATTAGGCTGGACAAGGCCACATATTTATCCCACCAACATGCAGAGTGAGGTGAGTCTTAAGGTCACAAAAATCTTTAATATTCCCTGTGAGAGCAAGTTTCGGGGAGAGGAGACAAAGAAGGGTATCTCCAAGTCTCTATATAGCAACCATTAAACACATTCTACATGGCTGGTTATTTGGGAATTGGCTATAATTATGTGGAGTTTGATAAATCACATTGGTATTTAAATTGGAGCCACTAATTTCGAGGTCTTCTGAAACAATAACTCCCAGTGGAATTAAGAATGGTGGAGATATGTGATGCTGTGGGGCCCTTTCTCTTCCAATGCTCCTGGGAATCTAATGCATCATTAAGTCTTTGAAATGTATGATATTTTCAATAAAAAAATAAAAAAATAAATAAAAATCTGGGGACATTTAACAGAAAATTGACAATGGGAGGTTATTTTGATAGTAAAACAAATCAACACAGAAATGTTTCACCAAACCTAAAAATCAACAGGTGGCCATCTCAATCCTCAGATCAAAATCAGAGAAAGAAGATAATTTAAGGATCGCTTTAAATCATAGTTTTGCATATTTTTTTGCAGTTTTGCAATGAGGGAAGTATATTTATTATGCATGTCAATGAAAGTAGAGGTTCATAAACTTTTCACTCGTGATTTTGTTTAAAAGTAATAGTTCTTAACATAGGATTTAACAACACTAATGATGCTCATATTAAAGGTTTGATAATTTTTGTGACATATGCTGCTGTTATAAAACATAAATGTTTATCAGAGATCTTTACCAGAGGTGTCAATAGATGTGGCTGCTAGAATAAGTTAAACAAAGCACAATGTGAACATGTTTAATCATCATTTAGCCACAGCTACGGAAAGACAACTGTTAAGGAGGATGTAAATTTTTTCTAGTAAATTCGAACAAGCACTTTCCACTTCAGAAATAGGGGGAATTATGTTTTTTCCTCTCCATTACCTAATCTCGGCATTTGTTAATTAGTCAATGCTAATTCTGCTTTCTAGTCATTACTGTTTCAAACATGTTTAGATTACGTCAAATGAAAAACAGCATCTTAAATGTCAACTGTTATTGCTTCTTTGAATGGATACAAGGCTTAAAATATTTCTATAATTTAAAGAGAAATATTAACTACTACCATAAGGATAGTTTTCAACCACAGACCTCCTATGCATGTTTTCTGGAGCTTTTCTGAAGCATTTAATGTTTGTCTTTTTGCTGATAAAGCGCTTTCACGGCCAGCGAAACAAACAGCCTTATGCCACCAAGGACCAAGCAATTTGTTGGAGCAATAGAAGCATGGAAACACCTTTCTCGGTGTATCTTAATGCATTACATATTAGCCGCTGCCCCTTTAACAGTAAGACTGTAGTCAGCATTAGTATTCAACTGATGACTGGTTCACTTAAAGTGAAGGATGCCAAGCTGTGTAGCATGCCAATCACTTTCTAATAAAGGCTGTTACTAAACCTGCATGCAAGCATGTGGATCTCAATTATTGGATTCCTAAGGAAAGTTCCCTGCAGGTGCTAATAACTCTCCATAGGTGAGCTAGTGGGACAGCTAGGCAGTGTATGCACTGAATACAATTGAGCAGAAGAGAGGAGTGACCAAATAAGCCAAATTCTGGGGTTGTACATAATGAATGTGATTGTAGAAAGACACAAAACACGGCCAATGGTAAAGTGAAGTCGTAAATTACTTAATGACTTTGAAGAGTTTATGGAGTCTCATGCTAACAGTCAAAATGTTTTGTTCGATTTCTGACAGTTTATAATTCTCTCCTGGTTTAGGGCAGCCTAAAGTCACTGATTGGAATTTGTAGATAATTCAAGGGTAATCTGTACAAACCCGAAGCCAAAGTAGTTATTGGGTCAAGAGAGGCACACAGAACAAACAACCATGTACGCACTCATACTATCTAAGACATGTATGAACTGGGGGAATATGCAAATGCCAAGCAGAAAGATCCCAGACTGGAATTTGCTATTCCAGAGCATTAAAATTTTTTGAGGATTTTTAACTTTGAATTAGTTATAACCCGTAAGCCGAACGAGTCATTGAATAAATTCTAGAAGAAGTTAAGTCTGTGTAACGAATAAATTAAGTTCTCTATGATATTCTAATTTATTATGATGCACATATATACGGTGGTAAATAAATTGGCTAGAAATGGCTCTACATTTCTTACAAAAAGTGTTTTTGTCAACCTTGCTATAAAACGTGAAAAAATGAAACGTGAAAAATAATAGCAGGAGCTAATACTGCCATACAGGCTTCTGAAAATAGTTTTGCTCTCGCGGCTGCTGTGGGCAGGAGGTGAAATCAATCCTGATTTCTTCCACCTCAGCCCAGTCCAATACATCTGTATCACACTGACATCACAAAGAAGAAAAAGAGAAAAAAATAGAAAAGGACAAACATTTTCATGATGAAGCACAAATTGATTACCTCACCATACTTCAGCCTGTCCCAAACTAAGCCTGTTCCTCTTTCAACAATAACTGTCAGCTCAAGACAGAGCATCTCCAGAGAAAAATGCTTGGAATGAGAATTGAAAAATCAGTCTAGCGTGTCACCAATATAAATGAACGTAGCTGCGTGACTCTGAAAACTGCCCACCTCTGACTTTACTCTGCTTTTTGTTGTCTCATGAATATATTCATATAAACTCATTTTGAGGGGACTGTGAGCAGTACTCACTGATGACCCGTTTCACTCTTTGCTCATTTACATAACTCAAAGGGTATCATTTATGGGGTCTATCCAAACTGTAACCCCACATGCTGTAGACAAAACGACAACCCTGTGCTTTTAATTTCATGCCTGTAAACCAACAAAGTCTAAAATAATTGCTCTGGCAATTTCACTGACAAGGGTAGAAAGAAGCGTTTGATAAGTGTGTCGCTATGTGTGGATATGAGAGTGTTCTGCAGTAATAGCAGGGCACACTTTGGGAGCTTAAGTGAACCAGAGTCAGGGAGTTATCCCTCCCAATAGTACTTTGTTCCATCAGCAGGACAGAGTAGGACCTACAACACACTGACAGAGAGAGCCGAGGTCGCTCTGTCAGTGTGTTTCTTGTCAAGGGCAAGAAACAAAGCATATGCTCTAAACCGGCTAATGCTACTAAGAGAAGTATGCACAGCAGAAAAATTGATTAAATGTCATACATGGGCACATAAGGACCGACTGCAAAACAAATTTGCAGTAAATGATGCATTAATGCATGAAAGAACGAAGAAGTAAACAGCCAGTGGGGAATTTAATTTTTAACATCTGTACAATTTCAACAAAAAAACAGACAATAGAAAATATAATTTATACTGCAGAATGTCACAAAAATAAAAAGTTTTTTTCTAAAGCTCACAAAAAATATAGTCAATATTCAAGCCACTCAAGTGAGAAGAGAAACATAATGACTGACACAAAAAGACCAGAATAATAGTAAACGACCATCAACACAGAGATCTGAGTTTCAGGTAAATTTGATGGCTTTTGTAATCACAACACTGAAGAAGTGACACTTAATAGATTCCAGTGATGACTCTGAACCATTTCCATCAAGTCTGTTAGACTTTTGCTCCAGGGATTACAACTCAAAGATTAAACCTAAGGAGCATTTCAGCCAAAAGGAGTTTGACCTTAAATGTCTCACAGCCAGAATGTACCTCTGACAGTCCACAAACCGTGATGGATGATAACGTGAGTGGCGAGGCTGAAGCAAACAGTGATGAGGACAATGATCGTCCTTCACCAGGAAGATGAAGAACAATTTCATTTTTTACCATCACTGTAGGTTCAATCATTCATCCAAATCAACAAAAAATGATTTCACTAGAAGAAGATTAAACCTTTGGAGTCATGTAGCCTGAGTGCAGGGCTAAAGCTGACAGAAAATCTATGAGATCACATAAAAAAAGCTGTGAACAAGAGATGTCCTCACAATTTAAAAGGCCTGGAGATCTTTTGCAGGGAAGAGTGGGCATAAATTATTACATTGATATGAGGGTTGCTGATAGATTCAGACCGAAGACCACAGAATGCACCTTCTTAAATTTTTATTATCTTCAAGCAACAGCGGATCTGTTTGTTTTTCTAGTATCTGGTATATATCAGACTAGAGGTAGAAAAAGTTTGGAAACGGTTCATCATAGTCGCAATTGCTGAAGTCTCAAAAACACAATCTTAGCACCTTTCTGTCCACTGTAAAGAACCACTGAATGTGAGACTGCAGAACTGCAGTCATAAAAATGACATACAAATCTACTGTAAGATCCATTAGGCTCCCTGCAAACTGCATAAAAGGTACCAAATGCTTTGCCATCATTCTTCAAAGTTGTGGGAGATGATGTATTTCCCAGCAGGATACACAGTGGCTACTTTAAAATCAAATCTGGCCATTATACTCGGCTGCTCCCATGTGTTTTTGTTGTTGTTGCCAAATTATCCATAAATCTACACAGAGTTCTTACAGGTTTGTGTGCTTTAATGCAGCTGTTGGGAATACAAATAAATCCAACTGAAGAACAAACATGAATACAAATATAGCAAAAGCATGACTAGCACTTTTAGCACAGTAGCTGTGCTTAAGCTGTGAACTGCTTGTCTCATAAACAAGACCATGGAGTGACAACATCTTGCCATTTACCTTGGTCCTAACTACAAATAATCATGAGAGTAATGATGTACTTCTCTTTATGCATTCAAGGGTTTCTATTTTCTTATGAATTTAAAGTTTAGAAGCTTGCATCAGGGTCCTAAAAGAGACATAAAAGAGGATAGCAATCAAGTCATTTCAAATTTCTCTTCAGGAGTTTATAATTAACCTTTTACCCCTTCCTATTTGGATTTATAAAGGCATACTACCCAATATGTGTGCCACTAGTTTAATGAAGTACAAACCATCAAAAGTACAAAAGTACTTTTAATGTAAACTGTATTTTCAATTCTTTTTTTTTTAAATATGAGCCAACAATGCACTACACAAAACTCAAGCCTACTATATCTCTATTTCTCTTCAGCTATTTCACAGCTTGTGACCAAATGCAAGTGAAGTCTATAGTCTGAAGCCACAAAAGGAAATAAATAATACAAAAAGAATTGGTGGCAGGCACCCTAGAAAAGAAAGAGAGTGGGGTAAATCCTGCTGTGCATTTTGGAGGTGGGAGTAGCTTCACATCAGTGGGAGACCACAATGTTTGCAGAAAAAGAGGAGAAGATGGATATTTCTGATTGGTCCTTAGTGGAGCTATGGCTGTGCATGATTTAATTGGGACAAACATGTTTCAGTGTGATCACCAAAGGCTGGAAAGGGAAAAGTGTGAGGCACAAGGAGGGGAAGAAAACAAACATACACTGTATAGGCAAAAAAATCTGTGAGAATGTGGCTGCAGGGCTGTAAGGACTCAGTCAGTACAGGCTGCTATAGCAGCTGGGCTTGTGTACAGGCGGAGAAAAGAAAAGAAAAAAAGGGAACAATCTTTTAAGACTCAGCTGAAAGGATGGACCAATGCTTTACAACAAGATGATGTTAGTTTGTAAATGTAAATTCAGATGGGAGAACCTGAACTACAAAATGAATGGTGTAGTCCCACTTGGTCAAACAAGAAGAGAAGACTGCCCAGAAATATCTTTATTCTGATTATATATATATTGCACCCACTAAAGGCAAAATTAGTCATATATGTCTTGTGTTTGCTGTTGAATTACCTGTTCTCATTTCGTTGTGTGTATCTCGGCTGGGGGTCAGCATCTCCATCATTAACATCGTAGCTTGCCTCAGGGTCCTAAAAGAGACATGAAACAGGATAGCAATCAAGTCATTTCAAATTTCTCTTTAGGAGTTTATAATTAACCTTTTACCCCTTCCTATTTGGATTTTTGACTGAAAATTGATTGGATTTATAAAGGCAGTTGCATACTACACACTGAGCACAGTGTGTCATCCACTTCACTTTTTATTCCCTAATCACATTCTTTCATATAGTGCTATTGTAGCTTAAAGCAACTGTAATCAAGTAGAGGCAAAGCTTAAAAGAACACACTAAAAAGCAAGAAAACAGATTAATGTCATTGCAAAATGTACTTGCAAAAATTCAAAGCGTGTAAAGTCTAACTGATATAGTCACAAATGTGAACGCTTTTTATTGACAATAGTAACAAAGTGGTGCATAACTGTGAAAAGGAAGAAAACAGTTCAGAAGCTGAAGAGATCAACAGCTCATGTAGAGGAACCAGCTGGCCAACGAACAACCATTGATTCCACACATCAGAATGTGGTTTGTTAAAATGTGTTGAAAAAACAACAACTATTATTTAAAAGAAAAAAAAAGAAGTTTAAGGTTTACCAAAATCCATATAAAGAAACCAGAAACATGTGGAACAAGATGTTCTGGTCAAAATAAAGGACAATCTTGAAAGAAAACCAGAGGAAGCTGCAGAAGACTTGAAACTGTGCCAGAGATTCACCTTTCACCATGGCTCTGAAAAAGCAGTCAGATTAAATTGAATTGCTTAAGTCAAAGTATATTTACAAGTGCACTGCAAAGAATTAAAATATTGCAAAATTTTTAATTCTTTTTAAACTAATTTCAGAAAGTGAAACCCAATAATCATAAAGATTCATTATGAATTCAGTGAAATATTTCAAGCCTTTATTTATTGTAATTGCTATAATTCTTACAGACACCAAAGCCTCCTGGAATCTGCCTGAAAAATATTGAATCTTACGTAATGTCATTACAAGGATACTGTAATCTGAAAGGTCAGGCTTTTAAAATGTAGGTCCATGCATTCAATACTAGGTGTGACCTCTTTTTGCATGAATTGCTGCATCAATAGAACAAAACACAATAGAGAAGAATAGCATGGGATAGAACAGAACAGAAGTATCCCTTAATGTTTCTCAGGAATCTCTCAGATGTACCAGCAGCAAAGTGAAAGGCAAATGGAAGCATATCGATTCACTCAAAAGTGCCCCCCCCATACAAGAAAAAACAAAATCAAAAAAATTTACAGCTATTAAAATAAGCATACTTAGGTTGAAAGAAATATGCAACTGAGTAGAATAATTTCATTAAAAAGTACAAAAGATAATTTACAAAAATAAAAAAACTGCCATAACTGATTGTGCTACACAAATAGCACAAGTAGACCTGTGATTGTGCTACTTTGTGCATGTAGGATGCATCAGTCTGTCACTGAAGGAACTCCTCAGTTCTGCAACAGCTTCATGCATGGGGTGGGAAACATTGTGCAAGAGTGAGGCTAATTTTTGCCAAAAGTCTTTCTGTCCTCCACCACCTGCACTTGATAAGAGGGGCTTCTAAGGTCAGTACTGGCCTTCCTGTTTAACTTATCTTTCTCAGCAGAAGATTAGCTGCTGCTCCACCAAACTACACCATAAGATGGCTGATGCCACCACAAGGTCCAAAACTCCAAAAAAGGTGAGAGCCCCCTGAACTTCAAAAGATCTCAGTCTTAGTAGGTAGGGTCTGCTCTGACATTCCTGTAAAGAGCATCAGGACTTCCATGGACTTCCACTGAGGTGGAATAGAAGCCTATGTTGCCAAAGCTGCGCTATGTCATAATTCTGGCACGCCTGACTGCTCTTTCATTCATCGTTCCTCTGCTGCACCTGCAAGCTGCTTCTCGGCAGTAATCAAGTTATTCCCTGCACCTGTTTTCTTACCTTTATGCGCAGCTCTCCAGCATTCCTTTTCTGCCTGATCACAACTAAGTTACTTTTTCTGTTTTTTCTTGTTTTGATCTTGTCGGATACCTCACTGACTTTTGTTTTCTCTACACCAATCTTATGTCTCATGCCTGATCCACGGATCTGTCTGTTTGTCTGACCCTTGCTTGTTCCATGGATCTGCCTCTCACCTCAGTGAGATCTATTGTTGGAGTAAAAGATGTCTGTTCCACTCAACACTGTGCCTGTTGAAACATCACCACACTCCCATCTTAGTTTACTTTATCTAAGAACTAAAGGCTGCTGCTCATTATCCCAATCCCTCGCCTGGTCTCTGAAAAGGTTAGTGGCTGACTTTTCTGAGTTTTCTGCTTGTCACTGGATCTACAACAGCCACTAAACCATGTCTCCTTTGTCCAATTCTCCAGGAGTTTCCTGTTTTTCACCAGAAAGCTTTTTAATAAGTCTTTGAAACTACACTTAAATTTTGGCTCCTCGCCCTGATTTGTTACAATTTAGGTAATCTACATTGTTGGATTTGGTGTCTCATCTTCATCTTGACAATATCCCATAGATTCTTCATCAGGTTCAGATGAGGAAGGTTTGCTGACCAATACAGAATAGTAAACATCACTGTCAATCAATCAGTTTAGGTACATTTGGCAATGTGGACAGATGCTAAGTCCTGCTATAAAAGGAAAATAAGCATCTCCATAATGCTTGTCAGCAGAAGTAAGTTCTGTAAAATGTTCTTGTAGATGGCAGAATTGACTGTAGACTTCAGGAAACAACAACACCAGCAGATAACGAGACCCCAAACCATCACCGACTGTGGAAACTTCACACTGGACTTTAAGCACCATACATTTCGTGCCTCTCCATGGTTCCTCCAGAGTTTGGGACCTTGATTTGCAAGTAAAATGTAAATTTCACCTTCAGTAGTCAAGAGGACTTTGGATCACTGAGCAACAGCCCAGTTGTTTTTCTCCTTAGACCAGGTAAGATACTGCTGCAGTTGTCTGCATTGACACGACAAATGCAACATTTGTAGTTCCTTTGAAGGATGCATCTCTGTGTAGTGCCTATTTCTGAATTTCCCCCAAATTCTTAAATTGACTCCCCTACCACACTTTTTCCTCCCACTCAACTTTCTATGAATCTAAGTTGTTTTTCAATATTCACATTTTCTAAAACACTAAATTATAAGTTTCCATTATCTGAAAGTCATAACCACCAAAATTACAACAAAGGCTGTAAATACATTAAAGGTATCTATGAGTTTAACTTTCTGAAAAGTGATTAAAAGCATTCAAATATTTGAATGTACTGTTGTATGTTAGAATGATTCAAGCCTAATTGAAAATCAGTGGCAAGATTTGAAAATTGGTGTTCACAGAAACACTCAATTTATTCTGAGTTTGGGCTATTTTGAAAAGAAACACATCTCTAGACGTGCAAAGCTTGTAGCGGAATACCTTAAGAGACTTGCAGCTGAAAAGGCAACATAATTGGGTTTTACAATATATTGATTGGGGGTTGGATAATGAAAAATTTTGTTCCCATTTACAATTCTGAACCGCTTTGTGTTGGTACAACACACACAAAAAAATCTAAAAGGGGTATGGATACATTTGTGAGGTGCCTCTCATAAAACCAATTAGCATATATACAGCAATATATGTAAATATAAAGGCAACAAGGCAGAAAAATAAAGGAAAAGTGTTTCAATATTGTGCTCCCACACTAAGAAGCTTGATCCACATGAAAGGAGCCAAAAAGCTGCAAACTCCCATCCTCCCAGTCAGGCTTAAAAAGTCTGAGAGGAAGAAATCCTTTGCCCTGCTGTGAGCATTGACTTATGGTGTAGTGATAGGAAATAATGAGATTTTTAATGTAGGACGAAAACTGGCCATTAAAGGCTTTATATGTGATAAGTAGGATTTTCATAGGGAGACAAATTGGGGATGCTAGCACAGGAGATATGTGATCACTCCAGAACCAGTCAATACTTTGGTTGGGCAGCTTTGAGCCTGTTGTGTGCTATTTAGGGAACTAATTGGTCCCACAGCTAGAACAGAATTTCAGTTGACCAAAGTAGAATAGACAAAGGCATCGACCAGTTTCCCTGGATCAAATTTGGACATTTTTAATTATTGAAGTTATATAAGTGTGGGAAAAAAATCAATATACAGAAGGTTCAAATTCATTTAACAACTTTTCCACTTGTTTGAAAATATTTAATAAATCATATCTAACATCAAACAGTGCATTATTGTTTCAGTTCTGTTGACTTAAATTAACCATGTAAAGACTTGGATGTTTATGTCTGTGTTGGAAGCAGAAAGGGGGCTCTACCCAGGGACCTATTTAGGTAACAATCACCCCTGATTGCACTGTCAGCAGTACACTGAATATTAACAACAATGTTTAAGCACTTTCATGCACTTCATGTCTAAAAGCAGTGTGTGCTCACTTGTCCTGTGACTTTTTGCTTTTCCTTATTTATGTCACTGCATGAATTCAACTAAGATGTTTGCTTATGCAACAAGCTCCCTACAGCTGAGAATTTTTATCACCAACATAAAATTTGCAAACTAAAGATTTGCAAAGTGTTACTTTTTTGCTGACAATCTGGAGCTTATATAACAACAGCCTCCAACTGAGGCAGTATAGAGGGCAGCTTCATGACACTGAAGACATATGTTGCTCACCCGTTAATCTTACATGTCTATCAATACACCGGGGTGTAAACACGCATACTGAAAATAAAGAAAACATGGCTTGTATTTTATTTACTGAAAATAAATAAAACATGGCTGTAACATATGCAATTAATATTATAAATAACGAATGTTTAAACCCTAATGTCACTAATACAAAGCTTTTGACTTTAATACCTCACAAACCAACAGTAGTCTTCTCTGATTACAGTTCTGTTTATGAAAACAGAGGATTGTTGTGAACCAGTTTATCTGAGTACATTGTAATAACTGATTTGGGACAAATTAAGCTGCAGTTGCACCTGGTGCATTTAGCATTTTTAACTTACATAATTGCTGTGGAGGTCAGGATGGTCCTTTTCAATCCCATCATCCAAAATGGTCACCACTACACCTCTCCCAGTGTAGCCTTGAGCCCAGGCTGCTTTCGTATTCAAGTCTTGATGTGTTGGATTGGACTGAAATAAACAAAAGCCTTTTGTTTAGGTGTCTATTTGCTTTGAGCCACATTTCTCAAACAAAAACCACCAGAAAGTGTTTGTCAGCGACAGAAAAGCTCTAATCATCTGCAAAAAACCCTTTATTAGCATCACTGAAAAAACACGGCAATGTTTAACATGAAAGTACAAAATGGGAAAAAAAGAAAGACAATTTGTTGCAGTTCAGCAATCCTTTTGAAAGTATTTAGCTCTTGATATAAATAACAGTCTGTGAGCTTTTGAGTGGAAGGAGAGGGACACAAAAAGGGGTTAGAGAATGGTTGCTGAAAGTCATACTGTGAGAGGTATAAGGGAAAGTAAGCACAGTAGGTGGAAGAGGTGGTTAAAGATAGACTCACACTCAGAGAATAGAAAAAAACCCTCCTAAACTACTCCAGTGCGCCATGCTTTGTTTGTACAGTTCATATAAGTCTTTTATTTAATCATTTCATTTTCAAGCAATCATATCACATTGGTGGTATAAAGACATATGCAGTATGTGAGGCGATACTCAATATTGGGTCTGGAGAATATTGGGGAATGAGAAAAAATAAGACATAAAGAATATTTTTGGTAAAAGTAAGAAACACATAATCTTAGAGTTAACTCAGAGTCAGCCTCCAGTGATTATATCACTGTAAATATCTCAGTTGGTTAATGTTTGATCTGCTCTGCATTTTATTTCTATTCATGTGTAGGATCATAGTGCAGGAAGACATTTTAACTACTCAAATCACATTATCTGTCTTCCTAAGTCAATGCCGCCAGTTTACTTGGTAGTGACATTTGAGACAAGGCGATTTAAAAAATGATTCATAATCGCAACCACTATCAAAAAATCACTGATTTAAAACTTGTTTGACAACATGAAATTGGCCAAAGGATAATGGAATGCAACACATTATGTTTCCAACTAGAGAAACTAAAGAGTGAAAAAAGTCTACAAGAGTGCATTAATGATTCATGCAGAAATGTAGAAAAAAATAAATAAATACAAAACAATATCCAATGCACTGCAGGACCTGTCTCAGGTTAAGGTCAGTGTTTCAACGGTAAGAAAGAGTCTGCTAAAAAATTACATTCATAGGAGGTCAAAAAGGCCAAACCTCTTCAGATCAAAAAGGAAAAAAATGCCTGTCTCACATTTCCCAAACAATATCGTGTTGGACTCCTGAATTTTATTTGACATATGTGGAAAGCAATACATCTGCAATAAAACCAACACAGCAGTCAGACATGTGGTGATAGAGTGATGGTCTGGTAGGCCTGGGCAATAATAACCAGATGATGCAATAGGTAGGTGATCAATATTAATAGAAAACTGATATGTGATCAATATCAATAGAAAATACAGTCAATAGAATGTTCAATAATTTCACTGAAGTCCGATCCAGAACCACACAGAATTCTTGGGGATGTAGGCAGAGGAAAGGCTTTAGTTTCTATGTTGTGAGCTTTAACAGGCAGCACTATGCCCGAAATCCTCAAATATGACATTAACAAATCAATTCTTCAAAGCAAAGTGGGCTAAAAATCCTCCTCAGTGACTGATTGCTGGTTATTGCAAATGCTTTATGGCAGTCATTTCCACCAACCAACTCTTTAGGTTTGGGAGGCAGTTATTTTTTCAAATAGCACAAATTTGATCTGGATACCTTTGTAACTTGGCTCACCAGAAAACTTTTTTTTTTTGCATTTGCTCTGTTACCTTTGTCTGATATCAACATTTGTTTGATGATCTAAAACATTTAATTAATAAAGCAAAAAATATGCAAGAGGGGAAAATGTTGCTTCACAGCACTGAATCAATCCACAAATATAAAATAACTCTCACTACTGTAAAATTATTGTGATGCCAAGACAGCTATAGTGGCTCTGTGGCATGTGGCTCAGACTAAAGAAGCTTTATTATCCTCTTATTTCTGAAGTCACAGTTGGGTAGAATATTTCGAAATGAAAAGCATGTTAAGACAGTCAGACATTTTAAAGTCTAATGCTAAATGTCAGAAGCAGTTTCATGTCTTCCATTCGCTGTTGTCTTGTGCCATGTTTGGTCTGCTGCAGTGACAGCAGTTTAAGGTAATGAATAGGAATAAAAAGGAGAGATTTGGGGGAAATTGGAGCATTTCTAAGAAAGGCTGTGAATAATAAAAAGACATAGCACAAGCAGCAAACAGTATTAATGTTTTACAGGTGATACATATACAGTCAACATTCTAAGATGTTATAAATTATACACTTTACCCCCAAACTCTTGCTGGTGATCAAGATGACAGATGAATGGGTGAGCTTAATGCACAGTGGGACAATTTCTGATTAGCTGACTGATGACAAGGATTCATAAAATTCAAATACAAAACAATATAAATAAATGTACACATCTGTATTATTTAGTCTTCATACTTTATGCCTACATTTATTTGTTCATAGTACTGCACTTCAGTGATGTTAGAAGCATATACCTACATACTAAGTACTGTTGCGTCATATATTTAAATGACAAGGGAGGCCAGAACCTACCAAGTACCACTGCTTGGAAAAATCTGGGTCTGTGGGGTCTTCAAAGATATCCCTCTTCTTTCTTCTTTTCATCACTTGCTGTTCCGCCCACAGGACCTGGAGTGCCCAGACGCACAAACACACACAAACAAAAATAAATAAACCCACGCACAAAGGAAAATTCCCAGTAACTGCTGCCCTCACATCATATTTGTTGTTACTAATGTTCCTGTTTCAGATGTGATTGCAGTGTCAAACAAGACTAGAGACAAGTGAAAAACATGGTCCCAACTGGGTTTAGAAAGTAATAACTAAACAGAAAAGCAGGGATGTAGAGAAAATCGGATTTGCTTCATTGCTCAGATTCCAGAAGAACAGTGGCTTCTGCACTGTTCAGTGTTCTTTAAAGAATAGCCAGTGCATTAAACCTATTATATAAATAGTACTTGTGGAGAAACATGGTTAAATTAATTTATAGTTCCCATGATACATTCATTATGGGCATTAATATAATTTTGGTCTATAAAAAAATTAACTGAAATCAGTTTATTTATTGTATAACAAACTACTTCAATGAAATTTAACTTTGAAGTTACTGTGGATAATATCTAAGACATAAATAGTCAAAATTAAATATACAAATATGTATAGATGCCCTCACTAATATTTGGTTTAAAGTCACCAAGTTTCACCTTAACCACACATTTTTATAGCCATTAACACACCTTTGGCATAATTCTGGGATGATATTTTACATCTTATCTTTGCAGGTAGAGTTAATTTAAAATCTTTTGTAGATTTTTAAAAGCTTAAAGTTTGTATGCTTTGTCTATTCCAAAGGTCCTGCTGCATTTTTGTGATCATTGTCCTGCAGGAATTTAAGGTTGTGTCAAAGTTTGATTTATCTGCTTTAATCTGTCATCTTTATATAAAACTTCAAAAATGACACCATCCAAAACCACTAAATTTGCAGCTGCCTTTATGGACCAGCCGCCTGCCTTCTGGAAGACAAAATCTTTTGCTAAACACAAAAATTTAAAAATTTGGTCACGGTTGGAAGAATGAGTTTCAGCTAAGCTTACAAACTTAAGAAGCCAATACAATGCCAACTGTTACTAGCAGTATTGTGTGGGCCTATTTCTAGTAAAACCGTTAAATTGCATAAAGTTGGTGAAATAATGAAAATGGAGGACTGTCTCTGAATTCTTGAACGCTTCAAATCAATGACCAATGACCAACAGATTTTAATGTGTAGCTGCAAACACACATTAAAATGGATTTTTGAATGAATAGCAAAGGCCAAAATTATTCTTATGGAGTGGTTCCAACATCAAGACTATTCAAAATGTATGTTCTGTGCTTAAAACTTAGGTTCGTGCCAGGAACCAACTAATTTAAATTAACTTCAACATGCTGATAAAAGGAGTTGTCAAAATGACACCCAGAATTAAGCGACCACTTTGTTAAAGGCTACAAAGAATGAATAATTGTGTGGAGGACTCACTACTATCTAAAGGACATTTACTCAGAGTGGTCATCTATATATTTTTGAGCCAGCATGAATAATTTAGTCTATTCGTCCACTAGAAAAATCCCCAATTTTAACTCATTCATCCTTGTGCATATTGTTTTTTAAAATGCATTATGCACAACTGAAATCCAATCACATTTGAATACATGTGTTTTTATTTATATTATTTTTCCATAATCAAAAAAGTCAAATCAAGCATTAAGGGCATGGAATGAAGTTGACCTTCATTAGTGTATGTAACCTTCTGAAAGGACCAGCAAGTGAAACAGATGGGTCTTTTAAATCCTTTCTGTAAAACCATTCACTCTGAAAACAGAACAAATGTGATTGTATCCTTAGAACCAAATGATTTAAAATACTTAAGAACAGAGAAAAAAAAATCACCCTGAGGTCCAGGGCAAGGACAAAAACTTGACATGCACCAGCACACAAAGCAGCAATCATAAAAAGAAGAGGGAGGTCTAAGCAAGGGTTAGGAGGGCAATTGGCATGAGCAATAAAAATTTTCTTTCACTTTTGCCAAGTGTCCTGAGGATGTTTACCGTTTGATTACTAAGGAGGGAACATGCTGCTATTGTTTGTAATAGAAATAGACTGGCAACAACAGATCTGAGGTTTTGATTTGTAGCTGGACTACTGTGTTAGAAAGGGGAAAAAAATACATTCACAGCAGTTTTACCCACAAAATGGACCTCGCTAAATTGTGAGATGACAGTAAGTGAGAGGAGTAAATTCTGTGAACAGATTGTTAGTCCATCAGATAGAGAGAAGGACAACTATTTATACTCGTATGCACATCCATGGTCAATTTAGAGAAACTGGATTCTCAATGTACACACAGTATTGGTGGTAGATGTACTGGTGAATGTGTGTACATGTGTATGTATACTTAGTCACCAGTTCGAAAAGGGATAAAATGTATTCTAGACTTTAGTCATCTTCAGACTTTTTCCTGAAGCCTCACTTGTTTCAGTGAGTCATGTTCTGTACATGCCTAAAGCAACCCTCCACCTAAACCCAATTAGGGCTTCAGTTGTCCATGTGTCTATTTATTTCTATACTTTTATATTTGGGAAATCTTTGGAAAGGATGGAAATCACTTTACGACTGTTAATTTTCTTGATGACATTAAAAACCAGGTACAAGTTTTTAATGTACCTGGAATCTGACTCTTTTCAGCTACACTTTTTCTGACTTGTACAATTTATTTCTGCTCCATGGCCCTAAGACCTAAGAGGCCATTTTAGCTACAACCACAGCATTGGTGAAGTAGGAAGCTGTTAAAAAGAAAATATTTTTTTTCTACTGAGGCATGTCAACTGTTCATTCAGGCTGCAACAACTTAGAACTAGATTTCACTGGGTGTGCAATTTTAGGCACTTTGTACCCAACCTTTTCAAATATACACAAAGGAAACTGTCTTTCACAAGCAGTATATTCTTAACACCATGGAGACATTTTGTCAAATTGGCAAAGCAGCAAATTGACTTACAAACAGACTTTAGGTAGTTGCAAGAAAGACTGGATGTTTTACATTGTGTTTTATTAGATATTTGGAGATGTTGACAACCTTTTGGAAATGTTCTCTCTACAAGGACTACAAATGGAGACTAATAATTATCTGCTAATAAATTAAAGAAATACAATAAGTCAGTAAATGGGTTAATATGTCGTTTAAAACAGTAGTCCCCAAACCCCGGGCCAATTGGTACCGGGCCGTGCAAGAAATAATTAAATATTTCCGTTTTGTGTATTATTTGAGTCTGGAGGATCTTTTATTTTGAAAGTCCTTTAACCGGATTCTCTCGGTTACGCCAACATTGAGCCCACAAGCAGCAAAATCAGTAAGAAACAGATCAGATGTCTTTGGAAAGTTTCTTTGCGAAGGGGAAAAGACCCGGAGAAGAGACAGGAGAATGGATTTATCCCGGTAGGTGATTCTCGCATTTCAAGCTGCTCTGCATGATATGGTGACCAGTTCGTTAATGAGGCAATGAAGCTTCAAACTGCTTCGCCACGTAGAGACCAAGCACCCTGTGCATAAGCAACACTTCTGGTGTCATTGTCTCTCATCACTCCCAGATGGGACCGTCTCGTTGCAGAGAAACAAGCTCAGGGCTCCCATTAGTCGGCACAGGCAGTTACACGACTCTCCACTGATTTCTTCTACATAATATTTCAATTATGAATTTACTTAATTTTTTAAAAAAATAGGAGCCGAGTTGTTCAACTCGAACATAACTGTCTTTCTAATAAGAGAACTGTGGAATCAACCAACTGAGCGAGTAATTCCTTCCTTTGACGTTAAGCTAACATCTCTGTTACCTTTTGTAGCTACCAGGCTCGCTCTACAACTCCTACAAGCTTGCAAAATGAAATGATAGGACTGAAAATAACATCAATGTAGTGAAGCTTCGCATTAACTTGTTAGTTCCTCTGTCCATTGTTGTAGCTGATATTTGGTGAAATGATGCACTAATCGACTCACAAATACTCCCACGTTTACATAGAAACAAAGCGCCGCGAGGCTTTGTTTGTGAGAATTGCGACCACGTGGGATTTTCTAGGTCGGTTGTGGGCGGAGCGTGGTAAGGTCCACTGTTTGGGATTCCTCTCCGTGCTTACGTCACCGCGCTTTCTGATTGGCTACCTGTCACATTCGACAGACTGCGTTCTCGCTCCCAGTCAGGGAAAACCCTCCAGGCTGCGATAATCGGGCCAAGACGATGTTGAATATGCCCGATTTTAAAACACACCACCAAGTAACACACCACACACTGCAGGACCTTGTAAGATTGTCCTAAAGGGAAAAAAGGGGCAAAAAAAAAAAAAGGCTTTAGCAGGAACACCAACATGCAGAAGCCTTATCTAACAGACCTCTCTCCCCCCGGGCCAGCAAAGTTGCCAAGTCTTGACTGGTCCGGTGGTAATAAAATGGTTGGGGGCCACTGGTTTAAAATAACAGTTTTGCACAAGTTCTTTTCTCACAGAAAAGATAATTTTACCTCTACTATCAACATATGTAAATTAGTTAAACTTAATGGTAGGAAGACAAGAAAAAGATAATTTAACACTTAACTATGGATCTGTCAGAAAAAAGTATATTTTAGCAAGTCAAAGCTTTCCAAAAAATTGGGATTTGATCATCAGTGAATCTCTCTTAAAAACTCCAGATGACACAGGGGCTTCAAATGGCAGTACTTTTAAAATCCCCCCCCCCATTATAATTCCAAACTTCTTTACACACCGTTTTGTAGAGTTCTCAATCATTTTAAAGTCTAATTATGAATATAAACATTCACTATGGCTTCATGGCAGATATTTGTAGAATGGTCAGGCTTTAAATATATAAGTTGGATCAAAACAGGTATGTACAGACAGATAGATTTTTCCAGAATGCATAAGAACCCTACTTAAAAAGCATAAATTACATTTTTGATTATTCACCAATGTAGGCTCACTTTGACCTTAACCAATACAATAAATTATCTGCTGTTTTTGTTTAGCTAAATCCTCATTTATTGGCTGATAAGGTCTATTGAGCACTAAACATCAAGTCCAGATGAGTCTTATTTGTGTTTTAATTAGTTTTTAAACTATCAAAAGTCATCAAAGGGGAGAATGGGACCACTTTCTGTGTACAGAATGCACACTCGGCCTTCCTATATTGTTTAACAACTGTTTTCCTTGCTATCCACTATTTTTTTCATACAATGGTCTGTATTTGTGATAAGTAAAGTATTGTCATCTGTGAATAGTTCATAATTAGGGATTTATATCATTAGCACTGAATATTACAAATGAGTTGAGAAATTGAAAAAGTTGAGAGATAAACTATAATGTGATTAAAACTTTCTAATGAAGAAAGTCTTACTTTCTCCATTAGATTTTCTGCTGATAACAAAGTTAGAATATCATCATCCATATTCACTATGGCTTTTGCTGACAATAAAAATATGTAACTCTTGAAGTCAGATACAAATTCTTGCAAAGATTAAAAAGAAGAGAGGAAAGAGCAAGAAAGAGTCGTGTAAATATTCCCTAAAACGCTGCATGCAATAAACTATACTAGTTTATATTTTATGCAAAACAAACAGCAGTAAACCCAAAACAAATCAATTATTTCCCTCATAGGATGGAAGGGTGTGCAGAGGAAAGATGACAAATGACCCTTACAAACATAATGGTAAAAGCTTATGCAACTGTCAATGTCATCTTGCCACTGCGTGCTAATTCAAAGGGGACGATGATAAGCGTCATGCTCGTACCACAGAAGCAGAGGAAAGGAGACAATGGTGGTTTCGTGAAATGCAGCCTCTGGATTAGGAGGAGGAAACAGCGTAACGAACTCAAAGCTTAGCAATGACTAATCCAAATCCAACCTTTCTGTTCCTATTGCCTTCTAAATCTGTTTTCTTAAACCACATGAAGCATAACCTTTTATTCTTTCTTACTCTGCGGATTAGATAGTTGCAACTCAAATGAATATACAGATGGACTTAAATAAACATGGAAGCACAATCCCACTCACCTGTGCCATGGAGTTGGTTTTGTTGGCAGCAGCCATGCTTTGCCAGAGGTTTTCTCTGTTTTTTGGTTGTGTAGGTGTGGAAGTACATCTGGTGCAAGTTGTTGTTTCTCAGCCAAAAACCTAATGCCCTCAATAGATCACAGTTCAACTACTGAGTTACAGAAACTTGAACCACTGACTTCTGATATGGAATCTCCATTATAAAAAATATTTTTTATCACTTGAGGCTTTAAATCGACCGCTTTATAACATGTTCCACTTCTGAATGAGATGCTTTTATTCTCTGTTCAAAATAAACAGGTTTAACTATGACATTTCTGAGTGCATCTTGTTGATGAATTCCGGTCCATGGCGGATATTAGCAGCAGAAAACCATCAACTATTAATTGAGCCTGTAATCTCAGCAGCAATTTTGTCTTTGTTCATTGTGCATTTCGTCATTTGCTGCAGCAAAGAGATCTATAATTGAGTATTGCACATCATTAGTCCCTTTCTAGTGACAATGACAAAATGTTTGCATCTGCCAGCACCCTTGCTAAACCTCATTGATTTCTCATTGTAGGTCTGATGAAAACAGATAGTATAATCACATTGCTATGGTGCTCTAGCAGCTCACTAGAGCACCATAGCATATGGTATGTGAAAGTTCAATGAGATTTCAATTCAACTCTTGACTACTGCCCACAGTAAATGTCACCGTATCTTGGTAATATGCCTTAAAGCCTTGGTGCTTGTCAGAGCACATGAGTGCTTTCCTCAAGCTTCAAGAAAGGGGGATCAAAATAACTAAAGAAAAAATCTTTTAGCCACCACTTGGGAGATATTTAAGTACAGATGGGAAACCTCAGATCTCATTTGGTAAGTATCCATGTTTTCATCAGTAGTCAGGTGCTGCCTGAAATATATTTTAGACGAGCAATTACCATTGCTGTCTCCCTCTTTTCACATGTAAAAGTGGCAGCGGCGTGAGGGGTGCAGTTCCCTGGCAGCAACACTGAAAAAACAGGATAGGTAAGGCAGATGTGTGTACAGAAGCTAATAATGCAGCACCCTGGGTCTAGTGGAATTTTAATTTATTAGCATCAGTTTGTCTATTGGGCAGTGACCCAGGAAGATGAGGGTGAGGGTATTGTATGTTACTTGAAAGGACAAAAGCCTTTTTTTTTTACGTAGGAAAAAAAAAGACAATAGAAACTCAACCTGGCTTTTTTCTTTGCTCCACATTAGCTCGGTAACCCACAAGAAAGAAATATTGCCATATTTATATCTACAAAGGAACAGGGCAGAAACAGCATATGGTCCGAAGTCTGTCTGGGTCAGTAGCGTTTGAGGGGGTGATTGTTGCATCTTGGGGCCCTGCTGTTTTTTGTTTTTTTCCTCCTTTGTTTTCTCACAACCCACACTGGGCATTGTTGGCCTAGAGAGGACCAACAGGGGAAGCAAGGTGAAATATCTGTGCAGCAAGTCTGTCTACTTTTTCCTCTTTTTTTTTTTTTAAGGCTCGGTATTATGTAACACTGACTTTTTTTCTAGTGTTATATCATGCTATAATATTATTCCCTCATCAAAACCATACCTGGAGTGTTGCTTTGATTATTTTATGGATGTTTGAAAAGTCCTTGAATCTCCCATGGCAGCCTAAATACTTGCTCTCCACAAAGCTCTTCCTTGGAGCTGCAGTCTCAAGTTAAGCTTTTTGCCTCACAGAGCACCCATCCCTTGAAATTAGAAAACACCTGGTGAAACTACACATTTAATGAGTGTTTCATTTTTACTACTAACCATGTCCAATTCTATTAAAAATGGTGGTAAATGGCACAAAGAGAAGTGATGACATGATGAAGGCGGAGTGCCGGAAGGAGTTTGAGCTCCTTAAAGAAGCAGAAGCCCAATTTCAAGGCATCCAATTGCAAAGTCAAATTTCTTTTAAGTTATGCTTGATGTACAGCATTTTTATAACAACTGAAGTAACTTGATTGTGCTTTAAAATTGCACCATGTGCCTGAAAATATTCAAATAAATTTTTTAAATGAAGTCTTTGCTAACAGAATATTGTATTTGTACTTTCATTGCTCACTTGTTTGAAAATATATACGCCATTTAGCAGGTAAAAACATTCAATATTGTTCTTTACAGTTCTCTATTTTTCTCAAAGCAGACATTTCTAGCCTGGGTCCCAAGTTCAGGGGTAAGTTTGGGGTTTTAATAACTGTTTACAAACTGATTTAAACGAAAATCTGAACTAATGCTATTTGAAGTATTTTTGCTCCATCTTAGCTGCTGGACATGTGAATCCATTCAAGAGTGTGTGGTTTTACTGATTACTTTGTTTTAAAAGCTGACCTCCTGACCAGCAACATGTTACCTTTGTGAAAGAAAGAGGACAAAAATAAAATAAACTAAAAGACAAACTTTATCATCATATGTTGTTGCCGAGATTTTTGCTTTAGCATCATTATTTATCTAGCATCATAATTTAGCATTAAAGCAAAAATTAAAACATTTTCTTTAATTAACATTTTCTGTTAAAGTGCCTTGAAAAAGTATTCATACCACTTTCACTTTCTAATAACAGCATTCTAAGCAGTTTATTTAATACAACAAAAGTGTATACACAAAATGTGAAATGTTATCCTCCAGGTTCTACTCGTTCCAATATTGATATACTTTCATTGTGCAGAGAAACTTTAAACTCTAGTTTAAAACTTACATTTTTTTGACATGTATATATTTCCAGACTTCACTCAAAAAAGGGAAGAAGCACAGCTGGGGGTCTAATGTGGTTCAAACAAGGAGAGGAAGGAGGGGGCGTTTAGTTGATTCCAATCTACATGATCTTCACAACACACAAGTACTATTATCCCACCAGTAAAGAGATCTACACTTGTGCAGCCCATTAAAAATCTAATTAGCACTCACACTGAAGAATGTTAATAGCAAGGCCACGTAGCCAATTTTAAAAGCACATTTTTTCCAATAGGAATCTTAATTACTTAGTTCTCAAAACTGATGTTAAGTGCTATTAGTTTTCAGTTATTTTTCAGTTTTCATTATTTACATATGATTTCTGTGAACTGCCTTGTTTTGAGTTAGAACAAGCACAAAGCTCAGTAAAAGCTGAAAAATATTCAATAGCATGAAGATTCTACCCCCATTTTTCTTTATTGTTTGTGGTGCCAACCAGCTGTCTAAAATGAATGTACAATGGCTTGAAATCTTTTTTCTAAAAAAAGAAACGGTTTTCTTAGAGAAATGTACTGGATTGTTGAGAGGTTTGATCAGGTTAATATGCATAAAACAGTCCAGTTACAAGTCTGATTTGATCTGTCTAATTTTCTTAGGTCAACTTCTCTTTGATAAGTCCAGGGTACAATTTAAGCTAATTTCACTTCAAAACAAATACCGTAATTTCCGGACTATAAGCCGCGACTTTTGTCACACGCTTTCAACCCTGTGGCTTATACAAAGATGCGGCTTATTTATGCATTTTTTTCTAATGGCCACCAGGGGCGCTCGAGCAGAAAAGGTAAGAGTGAGACAGG
>CAEFZY010025898.1:0-37402 GCA_903066815.1 Brachyrhaphis roseni
TCACAATTTTGTAATTTATCATTGTTCATTAAACTCTGAAAGCTGTGTGACTTTGTTAATATTCTGTCCTAAAATGCGACTAGATGTGCCCTTTTTTTTTTGGAGCACCTGCCCCTTTAGTGGTCTCTGCACGGCCCTGCATAAGTGGGTTTATATGTAATAAAAGATCACTTTCTTTTAAGGCTTTTTGCACATTCTTACAAAACCCCTCGACTGCAAGGGGCGCTGTTAGACAGTCATATTGAGTAGGAAAAAAAAAAAGAGCCAGGCACAGGTTCACTTCAGATGAGGTTCAGAGAATAATATCATTATTTATTCAGATCCAGATGTGACTATTTACAGTTAAAAAAAAACTCATCGGCTCATATAATTCAACATCCAATTAAAACTGAACTTATCATTATAGTTTTTTTTTTTTTACAGGAAAAGAAAGGCATTTCATGTTCCCATTCTTGTAGCAATTAATCACAAACTAATGTTTTGTACTTAAAAAAATAGCAACCTATAATAGCTTTATATTTAAAATTTATTTCCAAATAAAAGGAAGACAAGATATACAGAAGCATCAGTTAAACCTTTATGAACCTGCATACAGCATAAAGAACCCTGTAAGCTACTGGCCAGACAAAAGTACATTAAAACAGCTTCAAAATTCTCCAACCAAAATTGACTCCCTGTTGACCGGTTATTCATTTTCAGACTTTTTTGTTGTTGTTGTTGTATAAATCCCTGATCTACGCTCACAGCAACTTATATTTAAGCTCTTATTACAGACACTATGAGAATGACCTTATTTAAAACAGCTACAGAATGCATTGCTTGCTCAATCGTTAAAGGGAAGTACAAAAACTCATTAAAAAAAAGTATAAATGAAGAGAGATCGTCCACATCCAATGGCACTGGACGTCCAGTTGGCTCATGCAGAGGATTGCAAAAATCAGTTTCCTTTAGTCCTTCAGGCATTGCTTCTGTTGGCATGCATGAAAACGTAGATGGCCTCCCTGACCTGCACTTTTCTTTTCCTGCAGCTAGATTGACGCTAAATTGGCCACCTTACATCACAACCACAAATACAGGCAAAGCCAAATAATAGTAAAAAAAACAGCTCAAATATAAGCTCTCACTAATGTGATTACAATTACAAAATAAAATGTCTTGTGCATTACAGAGTATTTTATCATAACATCTTTCCCCAGTTGCATTCTAAGATATAACAACAGCAGTCTGTACATAACTAATAGAAAACACAAAATCCCAGAGATGCCAAGTCCTAAAGCGGAAAATGTCCAAATCTTCACATTCTGGTGCTTCAGTCTCTGTTATCTATTATTACCGTGTGAAGTGTGATAGGTCCTCATCGTTATTACTGTTTTTATTGTATGCTATTACATTAACAAGATGAGTTAGTGTTTTCATATACAACAAAGAGAAGAAAAAGGCAACACAGAATGAGGCCGCGTTAAAGGTTTGAACTAGATCCAAGTCTCTGAAGGGTGCCACACGCAGCAGCAGAGTGAGAGTAAGCGCTGGCTGTGGTGTAGCTTCTCTGCCGCCTCACTCCCTTGTTGGGTCTCTCACACTCCCCCCAACCCCATGTCATCTAGGAGAAATACTGCATCTGGACCTTGCCTGCCACCACCTCGGGTCAGGCAGAAAGCGATGTGGTGAGAGGGTGATGGAAGGCAAGCGGCGGGCATTCTTGTTGTGAGTCACTTCCAGGCTCTTCCCTGATTACACAGTACAGCAAAGTCTGGATATGGTGGGGAAAAAAGGGGCAATCTGCGCACGGAGCCGCCTCTGTTCACAGAAATCCTAAGTGCTTCACTATCCGAGAGCGTGGACGCTAAGGCCGATGAAACCTACACAAAACAGAGATCCAGTTTAAATAAATTCATCACCTTAATATATTTTTTTTACTGATGATGCATATTGCTTGAGAAGTACATTAGAATGATTTAATTACTAAGTCTAAATAATCACTAACTATTTACACCCCTTAAACTTTACTCTTTTGTCACATTAACCACAAACTTCTAGGTATTTGTTGGGATTTTTTGATAGACGCAATATAGATTATGATTTTGATGTAGGAGGAATATTAACTTTTCTACATTGTTTACAAATAAAAAATAAATAATACTGTGGAATGCATCTGTATTCAGCTCCAGTTACTCAAATATTCCTGAATAAAAGGTGGACTAATTGGCAAAAGTCAGGAAGAAAGTTGTGGAGTAGTTTTAAGAAGGGTTAAATCCTAAGCTGTTGATATCTCACATCACATCTAACACATCACCAAAAGGAGTATGCATGGATGTCAACCTAAATTGACAGGCTGACAAGAAGAGCATTAATCAGAGAAGCAGCCAAGAGGACCATAGTAACTCTGGAGGAGCTGAAGAGATCCACTGCTCAGGTAGGAGAATCTGTTAACAAGATAACTAACATTTCTGAACCCCACAAGTCTGGCTTTCATGGAAGAAAGATAAGAGAAAAGTAAATGTTGAAAGAAAGTCCAGTTTGCAGACGCAATGCAGAGGAAACAGCAATTAAAGAAGGTCAAATTAGATCAAATTAAGCTTTTTAACCATATATGGTGATATATGTAGTGCACAAAAACTCTCAAAACACCAGAAACCTGGTGGTAGCATAATTGTGCATCACTCTATGCAATCAATCAATATGTCACAATTTTTGAATTGAGTTTTTGAATACCATATTTCCTATGGTATTCAGATTTATTGAGAAACACCAGTGAAATAAAGTTGATATTTAACCCATAATTGTACCTTGTGTAAATTCTACTCTCTTCATGAACTTCCATTTCAGTGCTTTTATAGTCGTTGAGCTCCTTTCGAATGGCGGCCTACAAAAACCAACAGGTAATGTTAAAACAGCGAACATTAGAAGAAAAATATTCAATGTCACTCAGTTTTATGAACATGATCAATTATGTGCATTTTTTACATAAAGCAATCTCTGTTTTAGCTCTATAATAAGCAATACCTTGTCTGCAGGAGTCAGCTTGGTCCATGGCTTGTCCGCCCTCCTGTCGTAGTCCTGGGCCTCTGTGACTTCCACATACTCGTGGAAACGCAGGATCTTTCTCGCCTGCAGCTCTGCGACTGTGGGTCTTTGACTCAGCTACGACAAAATGATGATTTTTGTTACTGCTTCATATCCATCAAAAGCAAAATAAGACACCTGGGTGTTTGTTGTTGACGTGCTTGTTCACCTTTCTGGTCAGACGCCGTTTGATCTCCCTGACCTCCGCTTGCCTATCTGCTTGATTTTTGGCTATAAAAAACAGAGACAGAGCTTATTTTAGACTTGAATGTGAAAGCTTTGTTTGATGTGCAGGAAAGGCAGAGAGGAAAGAAGTTTCCAAAATTAGATCTCTCAGCTGAATTGAGAAACCTTTTGAAAGCAAAAAATCTATACAGGAGACAGCTTTGTTGAATACGTTGGAACATGCGGTGCAATTTGGCTTCACTGAAACAAATAATTCAGAGGTAAAACCATCACAGCACTGAGAGGTGAGTAAATACTAGAGAGTATCATTGCTGCTAATTTAAAATGAAAGGGAGAGACATTTAATACTGACGCTGAAGGATGTTCCTTTGCTCAAGTTCCTCAGCAGTCGGTCTCTGGCTGAGCCGCCTGAATACATAAAAAATTAACAAAAAAAAATCAGTATTTTCACAGTTTTTTTCCCACTTTAGTCAGGAAATAAATAGGGCAATGATCTAAGAATCTATTTCCATATCCCTTTTTTTTCCTTTTTTTTAGAAAATCAGATTTGACATTGTCTGTTTAAGTCACAAAAAACGATGACAGTGAATTTACCGTGTGAGTGCAGTGCCAATCTGTGTGCGAATGGCCTCCCACTGCTCCCTGCTCTGCCAGGTCAGGCCCGTGTGACCCGGAGGCTGGTCCTCTCTGCTGCTTCTCTCCTGTGTGAACCTGTCCCTGTCCGGGGCGCAGGGACGGCTGCTCAGCTTCAGAGCCAGAGTGTCCTTCCTCTTGACCCTGCTGGCCAGGGCACCTGCATGAAAGAAATGGAGAAAAAGAGACAAAAGCAGTGGCTGTGATGGAGTAGCAGACTACTGCATAGCTTCACATAGCAAAAAAAAAAACAAACAAAAAAAAACAGACCGGGTTCAAAATCCAATTTCAAATTTCTTTGTAAAATAATCACTTAAATTATTTGTCTATCAATAGAAACTGAGCTTACTGAGTGGGGGCTCATCCTCTTCATCAGAGTCTTCCTCTTTATGGGCCACCTGATCATCTGAATCACTGTCCTCCCTGTCATGTTGTCCTCGCTCGTCGTCTTCCTCATCTTCCTCTTCCTCACTGCTGTTTTCCCCAGGAAGGACACAAACACCAGCATCCCCGACCAGGCAGCGGCGACTCCGTGGCTCCAGCTCCGGCTGGGGTATTTCACCGTCATACTCCTCCTCTTCCTCGTCATCTTCCTCTTCTTCTTCCTCTGAGTAGTCATCCTCAGATCTGACAGGAAGGAAACATTTCTGAGTGGATAATTACACAAATGCTGAACTTGTCTTTATTAAGCTAATAACTTTTCTACGACAAAATTTTGATCAGTGCAACTCTAGTTGTGACATGAGCAGAGAAACAATGATTTTAAAGCGTACCAATATTTGTCATTAAACTGAAGTCTGAACTGTGAGGCGCTCTTTAGTCTGTGCAAAATATGAAGGCATAAGTCTATGTCTGAGACTTATTTTGAAGTAAGAAAGGATGTTGTTGTTGGTGGAGTTGACTAATAAAAACTGATGGTCAGGCTAGCAACATTCATAAATAAAGATTAAAGAAACACTACACGCTTTTAAATAATTTATATGACACGATTTTTGTTATCCCAAAGGAACAGTAACATCCTAACAGACAAGATACAAATAGTTTCAATACTGCAACTGGCTAACCATTAGCACCTACCAACAACGGGGTTAGCATCTGTTTTCCAGCCTACTGACACTGCTAAGAGCTATTTTACAGTTCTTAAAAGGGAGGTATTATGTTTTTTTCCAGGCATATATATTTATAGCACAATCAAGTAACTATGTTAGCTTCATTTGTTTTAAAAATGCTCAATATATCAAATATAACTTAGAAGAAATTTTACTTTGTAAGTTGACGGAATGAAATTGTGTCTGTCTCTTTAAGAAGCTCCTACTTTTTCTGAGACTTTGCCTTCAGTAGGATGTCACAACAATGCTTCTCATTATGCTGTTAGCTGCTCTTAGCAGAGAAGTAGTTTGTATGATGAGCTCAGCAGACTAGTAGTCCCACCAGATGTTTGCTAATTGCTGCTGCTTAACAACATACCAGATTCTGTCTCCAAACAGTCGGTTTCAATTTTAATATTTCGAACATTGCGAATTGCTGAACTGTGCAGCTCCAGTGTAGCACAAGACATGAGGATATCTCATGTAAAGTGCTGAAAAACTCACAGCTTTAGAGGCTGAATGCTGACAGGGAGAGGTCGGCCGCGATCCACTTGATACTCCGGAGGGGTTTCGAAAAGTAGCGCATGCGCCCGCTGCGACCCGTCTGGATGAGGCTGCGCCGGGCCAGGACTGGACAGCGCTCGCTGGATCATGATGTGCAGCGGTACGGGGGCGGGGCGCTGGGGCGACTCCACGGTTGGGCTCGGTGGGTCGAACAGCATCGGTATGGGCTGAGGAAGTGGGTGCGGGTAGGAGTGCTGATGGTGGAGGTGGTGGGTGTGCATGTGCTGGCGGGGCGGAGAGGGCGGTATGTGGGTCGGCAGGGGTGGGGAAGGAGGAGGAGGGGGCAGCTGGAAGCCCACAGGGAGGATGCTGTGGTCCTCGACGGAGTGAGGGGACGAAATGATGGGATGGCTCGGAGTAGAGTCCTCCATGTTGCGCTTAGTGACCGGGGTTGTCCTCTTGGGAGGCATTGGAGGGGAGGGCTTAGTCGGATGAAGACTCGCAGCCCCTGTGGCTTGACTGAAGTCGCCTGCAAGTGACAAAAAACGAAACACCTAATCGAATTGTTTCAAACTTAGAGAAACTGCTGGGGAATATGCATAATGGCGAGCTGCTAGCAAGTTTTCCTTTTTCAGTGCAGTTTGCCCCATGACATGTGTGCACAAATGTCAGTCACACATATGCAGTCGTTAAATGCACACGAACAAACACTTTTATTACATGTGTGACTGAGCATCAGAGCACATATGCAGTGTGTGCCAGAGATACACACGCTGCCTGGGCAGAGCAGAGTGCAGCATGTGGCCCAGGCCAGAGAGACAAACGAGATGCATACATGCTCTTCGCAGCCAGACCTTAAACAATCCATCAGAGCTCATATAATTTGCCTCCTACTGCGCAAAAGAGTCTCTTAAACACAAAGCTTCAGCTGTTTACATGCACAGCTATGTGGTTGCTACAGTGCCTTGCAAAAGTATGTATAGTCCTTGAAGTTCTTCACATTTTGTCACACCACAGCCACAAACTTGAATGTTTTCTTTCCATTTTATGTGATAGGCCAACTTAAAGTAGCATAAAATTGTGAAACAGAAGAAAATGCTGCGTGGTTTTGAAATCCGGATCATTCTAACATGAATGTGGTTTGATCTAAACTTCAGTTTGAAGTCTTTTGTTGCCTCTAACAGACCAGGATTTCTTTTATTTGGCTCCATACATCTTCAAATCGAGTCTAAGCAGTTTCTGTCTGCAGCCACACAGCGTGACGCGGCCAACACCACTATCATGTCATCCTGGCGACTGCGTGTTCAGGTTCATGTGGAGTGTTGCTCAGTTTAGTTTGAATGCTATTTCTTGATAGGTTTTGCACTTTTACATTTTTGAAACCGCAAGATTTCCAAAGCTTTGGATTTTATTTTTTTTAATAAACTAACCCTGATTTTAACTTCTCCACAGTTAAAATCAGTGTTTCTCAGTCTGTATGACGCTATTGGCTCACTAATGTTCTCTGGCAATCCCCCGAGGCCTGTACAGAAAGGCTGGACTTTGAGATTAAATCAAACCCAAGACAACTCAATTTACTCATTAGGTGATTTTAAAGGCTGCTTTATTTAGAGTAGTTGCTTAGGAGAACATGTGTACAAAGGCCACACCTGTCTGATGTTTATTTGTAAAAGAAATTTATAAAATAACTGAAAACCAGCTATCACTTTTCTTCCACATCTCAAATGTCAGTTGTTTTGTGTGTCTACCACATAAAATCTCTCTGAAATGCATTGAATTTTGTGGTTTTAATGTTACAAAATGTAAAAAAAAAAAAAAAAAAACTTTGCGTGGCACTGTATATAGCTCTTGAAACTCTTCAGAACAGCTTGGAAAGCATAGTTGTTCTATGGAGTCAAAGTGAAAGAACAGAGGAGACAGAGTTACAGCATGCAGTTGACTGTGCTGTAGTGGAAAACATCTTCTCCTCTACCTGAAGCCCATACCATTGTCTCCACTCTACATTCCCATCCCTCCATATTTTTTCCATTTCCTCAGTGTACAACATGGGTGGATTATAACACATATTATATTATGCAAAAACATTTGATGCAGTGCAGTCAACAGCTGAAACCTGCTGAAGGCTTGTCCTCATTCACACGTATAGCCTCTAGAAACAGGTCAACCGCACTCACACAGAAGCTTCCTCATTTAAACACAAAGCAGGGCTCAGTATCGGCTTATCGTAAGCATGCGACTCTTATTTAGTGCATCCAAAGAAAGGAATTCATTGGCAATCAAGAGGTTAAAAGGCAGAGCAGCAGAAAAAAAAAACATGTTGGCAGCAAAGAGGGGACGTGACACGATGAAGGAGGAAGACTCTGGACTGGCGGTGTCCTGGTGACAGAAGCGTCTCCTCTTTACCTGAGCGCAGGCCTCCGGCCCGCCGGCACAGGTAGACGGGCAGAGACAGGTAGACATCGTAGTCGCATTCTCGCTTCCAGCAGGACCAGTAGAGAGGAAGCTGAGCGTTTTCTCCCCCCTGCAGGGCGGATACTAATAGGGAGGAGACGGAGGCCTTTCAGCGAGTGTTTGTTGCATAAATGAAGCTACGTGGCGGGGCTGTCGAAGCGCTTCGTTAGGGAGTTATATTGCTGTGAAGCAGCAGATGGGAATCCTTAAATGTCGTTAATTAAACATGTGCAGCCAAACTGTAGGTTAGTTTGCTTTAGTTTTACACCTTTAAAAATCGTAAAGGCAAAAAATGTTTAGCCTCTCTTAATTTTTTGTGCTTTTTTTAATCACATGTAGACATTTCAGATCATCTGAAAAATGTATATTAGGAATATACAATGTAGAAACAAAGACAAAAATCTGTTTCTAAATTACAATATTTTTCAAAAACTGCCTTTTTGGGGTTACAAGTACACTTACAATCTACTGAAAGATATTATCCACTAATGGAGAAAACATGGATCAGTGATGAACCATCCCAGGATCATCGTGTAAATTTTTCTAAATTACTCCAAGTTCATATCAACAACTCACACAGGAGGTGAAAAAGAAACCAAAACAACATCTAAAGCTCAGGCTGAGATAAGGTCAGGGTTCATGAGACGACAATAAGAAAAAGACTGGGAAAAAATGTTAATCATGGAAGGGCTCAGGATATAAAACCCCCAACTTTGAATAAAACAAACATAACAGTCTATCTCATGTTTGACAACAAAAACCCAATATCTTGATGATTCCCAAGAATTTTGGAACGATATTTTGTTGACTGATAAGACTAAAGTGGAAGGTGTCAAACTAATGTAGCATTTCAGAAAAATAACATCATATATAGAGTCCAATATGCAGTTTTGGTGCATTGGATGACTTAACATTACTGATGTTAAATAGAAATAGAAAATCCTGAAGGACAAATTTCTTCTATAAGCTTGTGACATTAAGCTCAAAGCAGATCTCTGAATGGCTCAAAGAAAAGAAAAAAAGTAAGTTTTTATAACGTCTTTGCTTAAATCAGATAAAGACGCTGCTGCATGACCTTCAGATAAATGCTCCAAAAATCTTCCAATAATACTGAGTTGTTAAAAAAAAAAAAGAGTTGACCAAAATGCCTCCAAAATGATTTAAAAGGCTTGCTATCAGTTATTGATTGTCAGCAGTTTTTGCCACCAGGAGGTGACACAACCAGTTTTTAAATTTAGCAGCCAAAAATAAGTTTTCCACATGGTTTAGGTAGACTTTTATTGTCTAATGAATAAAATCACCATTTGAAATATGTGTTTATTTCATCAGATTATCTTTCAGTTTTATTACATTTGCTTGATTATGTGAGTGATGATTTTGGTAGGACAAATAGGCATAATTTATGACTCCTTTTGATTGGAAGGGGAAATAAGGAAGCACGCCTCCTGCTTTTTGATGAGCAAGACATGTTGTGTCTCATAGGTCTATAAAGATCCGTCCAAACCCGACTGTCTCTTTAAAGCAAACCATGCACTTCATTACCAACATGGATGGCTTGTTTCGCTGACTTCAAGAACATGAAGTACGCTCATTTATCACGACACTACAATATCAACAGATGTGCTGTTAAGACAAGAGCAAATCATAATGGAGAGTCTTAGCCTAGAGGGAATTAAAACAAGATCCCAGATGAGAGGAAAACCTCACTGTAAACAACAACTACACTGTCTGTACTGAAGCACAGCCACGAGAGCCTCTGTTATCTTCACAGTATAAAATGCATAAAATGTTGACACTGAAGGAGCCCAGGCGTGATAAATAACTAGCTGGGGAAAAGCTTCTCAAGCTGTTCAAATAACATCATTAGTGCAATGTCTGAATGTGAGTGAGTGGAATTTCTCAAGGCCAAAACTCTCCGCTGTCACTTCCTGTAGAAAACTGCTTGCAAAGTGAGTACTCATTAAGAAGTCTGTGCATTTCGGTGACTAAGATCTGCTTATTTTGCAGCACTTACCCAGCATGGCTGCGTTGTTCCTGTTTACAGGCTTGGGTGGAGGCAGAGGAGGCTGCTTAGTGCCCTGAGAGGAGGGCGTCAGGGTTGAAGGTGCAGGCTGATGCGTGCTGGTTCCCGCAGAAGACACGGATCGAACGGGTTTGGAAGTCCCAGCGGAGGGGGAGGAGTAAAGGGTCGCAGGGTGGTTGGACGGGGTCCGAGTTGGGCCCTCGTTTCCAGGCTCAGGGGTGGAACTCATCAGCCACTTGGGAGGCATGACCGACTGCTTAGGCGGCAGAGGTTCACGAAGAGTGTCCTGCAGCGCCTCCACTTCAGGTACAAAATGGCTGTCTGACTCTACAAACAGAGAATACCAGAGCAGCTTTATTTAATAAAGCCAAATCGAGTGACAAACTGCAACACTGCAACTGAGTTTAAGAATATCAAACAAATAGGTCCTCAGTTATGATAAGCACACCTCTGATATTATCCACTTCATGATGAATCACTTCAAAAGTTCATTTTGAAATCAATTAAATATGTAATCACACCTATCCAGAGGTTTACCTTTTAATATAATTCAAGATTTTCTTCTTTTGATTTAGTATATAGTAGCCAGCTACACATGATTATGTTTTTTTTTAATATCAAAACCCCATGCTACTTCTCATCTCTCTCTGCTTACACTGGTGAGGCAAATGTCACGCGTTGTTAAATGTGACCACATTTCTCATCTTGAGTGAAGTCTCACTCCAGACCATCCATTATTAAATCTTTATTTAGATATTCCAACATTGTCAATATTGACTTTTTTTAATGATGATTCACTATATATTTTTCAAGCAGTAATAAATAACCCCACTGACTCCCATCATTTTTTCATCTGTCCAGCAGGGGGCTCCTTCTGTGGTTGCAGAAAGTCTTCTTAAGTTTAAAAAAAAATAAAGAGAAAAGAGGCGACACTGTTACATGCTAACAGTTATCTTACTAAAACAAAAACAACCTCATCCTAATTAGTTTATGGGTTTTGTTATACTCTGTTGGAAGCCATACTCCTCTTTTTGATAATTATATTCAATTCAAAATAAAATGGAGGATAATAATCAGGGTAAACATTTGGGATGAGGCTTTATTATTGTTTTGTTATAATGCCTCCAATGGGTACATGTGATATAATGCAATTCCTTTTCAATGTGCAAATCATCTCATAAAGCTAAATGGTGAAATGAAGTTTCACTTGATTACTGTTAGAACCTTTTATCTGGAAATTTTAAAAGTAGCTAAATTCAATTCAAGTGTATAGTTTGTGTTTTTTTCTTATATTGTATAACATACTGTAGTACTTAGGTTATGTTAAGCTTGTGGCATAATACTGGCATGAAATGAACTAAAAAAAAAGATTAATTCCTAGCTGCAATTACTATGTCAATAATTCATCCCTGGGCAGAAATGAACCATTATATGAGGCACTGGCAGGAAATTTATTAAAAGCAGAAGATTATAAAAGACCTCACTGCAAAGCTCTGAATGCTTCAGCTAAGAGACTGAGTGAGCAACTCTCTGCCGCTGCACCACTCGAAGCACTGTCTGTAGCAGCTCTTGTTTGAGAACAGCATTATCTGGGATCAGCTGTGAAGGTAAACAGTGTGGGCAGCTGCAATTACAGCCAAAAAAAGCCCACCTCCCTCTGACCACCCCTCTGCTGCTACTGCTGCTCCCACGCCATTCCTCAAAGTCGCAGCTCCAAAGTACAAAGCTGTTTATGAACAGATGAACCTCTATCAACGCGACGTCACCGAGTAAAAGAGGAAATCATCCAGAGGAAAGCAGGAAGTAGAAATGAAGCACAGTGGAGGCATAGAGAGAGAGAGAAAACGAGGACAGAAAGCAGGATATGTGATAAAGATAGAAAGAGAGTAGGAGAGGGAGAGAAAGGGTCGTCGGAGAGAGAGAGACAGAAAAGGAAAATACAAGGTGAGATTTAAGAACAGGCTGGAAGAGGCACATGAAGGTGTGCAAAAATCTTTCACATCCAACAGATTTAATTTCGACACCTTTATCTGTAGTTCTTCACATTATTTATACATTTTTTCAGCTGTTTATCATTAACAATTCCCTCTTATGTCCCAGAGACACCACATGTTGATACATGTGGTGTCTGATACATGTGTATCATGATACACATGTGTATCATGTGTATCTTTTGCATGATACACAGTGTCATGCAAAAGACTTTTCACTTCTTGAACTTTTTCACATTTTGCCTTGTTACAAAGGCAAACAACATCTTTTACTAAGACTTCATGTAACAGAGCAGCACAAAGCTGTAAAGTTTATATAGCACAAATAATAATCTGAAAAAACTCACATTCATCTGCATTCAGCCTCGTTTAATCTGATACTCCTAAATAGAATCTGGTGCAGTCACCTGCTTTGACAAGTAACCTAATTAGTGAATGGAGTCGACCTGTGTGTAATTTAATCTCAGTATAAATACAGCTGTTCGGTGAAAGGCTCAGAAGTTTGTTTAAGAACGTTATTGAATAAAAAGCATCGCGAAGACCAAGGAACACAGCCGACAGGAAAGTTAGGATACCAAAAAATTACCCAAGGTCTGGCAAATTTTGCAAAGCGCTACTTAATCCATCACGTGAAACCGCAAACCTTCCAAGACTTGGACATCCACCAGGTAGAAAGATCCACAGAGGTTCAGCCCCTCAAATGGACAACAATCGGTTTTTAACTCCACAACCATGACCATTGGGAAAAACTAATACATCGAGTTTACAGTTTGAAACAAATAAGGGTCGCAGCAAACAAGTAGTGGCCATTGCTCTGGTCAACACACCATCTTTTCTTTTCTTAAGGGAAGCTTGTCAAAACTGATGGTAAATGGAGATAAAAACAAGGCAATCCCAGAAGAAAACCGTTTAGAGGCTTCAATGACTTGAGACTAGGGTAAAGGCTTAGTTTCCTGCATGACTTTCATCCTAAATATACAGCCAAAGCTAAAGGGCAATAATTTAGATCAAAACCTATTCGTGTGTCAGAATGGCCCAGCCAAAGTCCAGATCCAAAAGCAATGTTCAATCAGTAACAAAATGACAATGGTTACTGATTGTTGTCCTTCAACAAAAGAAGAACTACTGTCATTATTTTCCATGTCTGTTTTTGGGAGGAATCAGTTGGTTTTTGTCTTTTTGGAGAGCTAACAGCGTGAGCATTTAGGAGCAACAATGGCGGTAGTGATCATGACAGATTAATGAGGAGAAGAGAAGGGAGGACGATCTGTTCTCTCATGTTCCTGAATAAGAAGCATAGCTGGAGCAAGCCTCCTGGGAGCCGACAGGAGGCTGTCTATATCTGGGAGGACAGCATTGTGCGCCGAGGAGTGACAGCAAGATGGAGGGAAAAAATACAGAACTGAAGATTCGCCTTCAACAACATATCAGCAAGGTCAGGTGGGGAAATGTGAGGATTATCTTTGACTTTCACGACAGCAGCTCATGTTCTGACTGTAGATCTTCAGAGTCGGAGGAGCCTTACCTCTGCGGGTCCTTCCCTCCTCTGCAGAGGCATGTCGAGGAAGCGTCGGTTTCCACTCTGCTTCTGCTGGCCGCCTCCTGCCGTCCTCTGATGGGGCCTTCTGCAGCCCCGGCCTTCTCTGCCCATCGTCGGGGTGAAGTCTGCCCCCGCGCCTGCCTTCATCCTTCTGAGCGTGGATCTGTCCCTGCCAGGCCAAGTTGGATTTCCATTCCCCGTCCCCATGCACATGTACTCCCATGCCACCGCTTCTCCACCCCTCCTCATGCAGTCCGGTGACCCTGGAGCACAAAGCTCCACGGCGGTCTCCGTCTGAGGGAGAGCGGCCCCTGTGGTCCTCCGGCTGGGCGAGCCTCCCAGGGTGCATCCTAAAGTCCGACTCTCCGGGGAGTTTGACCTGGTTACCTGGGCTCCTCCCACTGCCGATGACTCCTCCTCCTCCACTGACTGGAAGTGTGTGGCCGTTTTTAACGTAGGACTGTTTCACATTATGCGGCTCTCCATCTGAAAAGGTTGATCGTGAAACACAAGGAACAGGTTAAAAATAGGATCTGACCTGCCAAACCAAAGACAGTATGTAACATAGAGAAAAGATGAACGATGATCTTCACAGCTGTCCAAGTCTCAATGATTTAGATAACTATAGGCAGTAATGCACCAAGTTTCCCCACCAGCATCGTCTTTTTTTCTATGTGACTGTTTTGTTCAGCTCTGACCAAACTACGCTGTTACAAATTAAACTCCTGGTAACATTTACCAAACTCCAACTGTGTGCATTTTTCTGATAGTAGGATGGAAAAGGCATTTTTTTTTTTAATCTTGCATGTTTGCAAACAGCTGGTTGGCACTAGAGAGCATTTCATAGTTGTTATGGAAACTTGGTGACACCATGATGCAACTGTTTCCCGCAGTTACCATCCTGCTCATTGTATGTGGCGGCAAGCTAAATATTATTTAACCAGATGCTAAAACCTCATCTTTACCTTGTGGACTGAATATGGTGAGTGGTTTCATCTTGAAGAAGGGAAGTCGCCTGAAACGTTTTCCTCACTAAAGATAAGGTTAGCTGTTTGGATTTTAGTCTTAGTAGCAAAGAAGATGGGTTGCCTCTTAGACGAGAATTGCTCTTCACTTTTAGGGTAAAACACCGGATGGCAACAAGCTAGGAAACGTTATCATGTCTCCTTGTCAAATAAATAGCTCAGTACAGGTATTATGTCAAACAACACGGCTACCTAGTTAGCTAGACATGTGTCACTGCTATTGAAAAGTGGGGAAATGACAGCCACTTATTCTTGTTCAAATTTGTAAATGAGTAAATGTCCTCAAATAAAAGATTGTGCTTTTTTTTTTAAAAAAAATTCATCTAAAATAAATCCTGAATTTATTTGGAAGATTTGACACATTTGTAGTGTTCCTAATAACTACATAGGGGACCCCATATACATATTTTATGCATCTGATCTGTAGTAATTTGAGAGTAGCAAGTGTGGAAAAAAACCCAGCCACTAAAGAGATATTCAGTATTTGTTGTTGTGATGCAGAAGCAGCTGTAGGTTTAATAAATGGGCTTCTGAGCTGGCGGGGCCGGCAGAAAGCTTACACACACACACACACATCCCCACACACACCCTTCTCGAAGCTATTTTGCTGCAGGCCACAATCCGTTCCACTTTTCCAGAGCTCTGGAGAGTGGCATGCAATTTTAAACTTATATTACATTACTATGAAAAACAGAGAGTAAATTTCCTTGTCCTAAAGTGCATTTCAGACACCTGATGGATGCTGTTTCTGCCACAATGTTCTTGTGACCTAACCGTGGAGTCTGTGTCGATGTGATCGCCTCAGGGCAGCTTCTGTCAGAGACAGATACTGGTGTTGAAAGAGATCAAATGAATCACAGAGGACTTCTTACCATTATCTGGGACTTCCTTCAGCAGGCCCTGCTCTATGAGCTCCTGTCGGGTACGTCTAGTCGACATCTTTCGCTCCAGTTCTGCAGTCAACAGACACAATTCAAAGCAAGTTTTCATCTCCTAATGTTTTAGCGGAAAAACTTCAGGAAAACTGAAGAACATGCTAGCATTAAGGGAGAAACGCACACGCTTATTGGGTTGAAAGTTGAATGTAACCGATATGATCAGTAAGAAAGGCCGGGTGGAGACCACTCAGAGTCCAAACAAAATAAGCGACACAAACCTTCGGATGTTTCTTTGAACTTTTCGCTGCTTTTCTTCTTCCGCCACTTCCAGGGTTTGAAGATCTTGCCAATGGTAGAAAACTTGCCTTTACGCTTTGGGGGAGGGGTAGTGTCCCCTGTGCTGCCCCCCTCTCCCACCATTGTGCTGTGGTGCTGCTCCGTTTCGTCATCTGAAAGCAAGAAATGGGAAAAGTGTTACACTTTAAGACACACCGCAACACAGAACAAGAAAAGGGGAGCTGGAATGTCAGAGCAGAGCTTCATCAACAAGAAGAGATGCACAGAGAAATCCAAGAGACCGGAGTCTGCTGGAAAATAGACTAGGCGGTCGGAAACTCAGAAATTCAGTTTATTTCCAATCAATAAATGCATCACAAAGGATAGAGAGAAATTCACGGAGTCTTCAGTGTGGAGAGTCAATGACTCAAAGTATGCGATTTTCAATACTGGTGAGTTTCTTAAGTTAGAGGAAGCAGCGGTATAAGAAGCTACTTAACAAGAAACTGTATTTTCTGCACCATAAGTCTGTGGTTCAACCAGGCTGATAGAGAGCGAGATGTCCAGCAGACAACTGGACGGCTGGACAAACAGAGCAACAGCAAAGTTGCTCTGTTTTATCGTTTCTATCTCCCAACAGCCATTTGTCCTGAAACATGTTGGTTTTAAAAATGTGACAGCCTCTTAGAAATCCCAGAGATACAGTGACGGTCTTCATCACTAGGAACAGTGGTCCTCAAAAATGTGCATAATTAAAACTAGTCATTAGCATACAAATCAGAATATTCTGCTGGTTTCTGAACGTGAAACTGAAACACCATTAACTTGGGTTTGATGCGATTCCTCGCTGTAAAGAAGCAAAATGAGCTACCAGCTACTGATTCACTGCTGTCCACTACCTCACAGTTCTTATTTATTTTGTAAATAACTCTTACAAAAACTTCTTATAAATACTATTAGATCAGTCCCCATATATTGACAGCAGCTGGAATGGTAGCCATAATAACCAACAACATCAAAAACTAAAAGTTAAGTTCAAAGCTTCAATGCTGCAATGCTGTTTTTTTTTCTTTTTAAATAATAAAAACCCGGTTTCGCATTGACTACTCTCTCGCACACAGCGGGGTGAAGATGCCTTCATTCATATATTAAATGAGAAATAAATCTAGATTATTTTCATTGTGGTTCTTCTTGTGTCCTAAATATGAGAAATCAGAGTTGGTTAACGTCGCTAGCAGCAGCTCAAAGCTTTACCGCAGACGAGTGATCAATGCTCCTCTAACTGCTGGATGTCATGTTTCTGGTTTCCTATCTGAACCGAGCTCCAGTGCCTTTGTGAAAACAAGCTGCCTCATCATGGCTGGTATTATGTTTCGCTGTTCCTTCTCGGGCACTGAGTGTGCTTTGGCAGGGTGATGCTGAGCGCTAGAGGACTCCTCCACAGAGCTACCGTTAACAGGAGGACTCTGGCGTTGGCTTTTAGCCAGCCTTTTTCACTGTCAAGTGCTCACATTCCTTAGCTAGATAGAGCCTCGTGCTTTATCAGCCCTTCAACTCTCGCTGTCTCAGTGCAGAAGAGGGGCCGCATGCTGGAAGCGGCCATAGGCAGCAGGAAAACACTGCCAGTCAAAGCACACACGATACAGCTAGCATCAAGGAAATAAGAGCTTTTTTAAGGAACCGCTGATTACTATGGGATGTCAATGAGGCTGGGAGCACTCCATCAAATGGCATTCTGCAGTAATGGCTAGATATTCTGGGAGGCATGACTGGCAGCTCCATTGAAAGAGTGCTGAGCTCAGAGAGAGCTTCGGACATCAGGTTTGTGTAAAAAGCTGCAGCTGCCGCATTCAGCAGACAAAATATTTACCACTGGAAAGAAAAGGAAGTCGAGTTTAAAACTCCCAGCGAGATGCACACACAGGATGCCTTGGCGTCGGAAGCGCCTTGCAGTCTGTTTCCCACAACAATACGCTTTCGTAAAATACTAATGCAAGTCATTTAGTAAATGACTAAAAACCACAGAAGCGGAATAACAACATTAAACTTTTCTGACAAGCAAATCTACATTTCAAACACAGTGGGTAAGGGTTGTCATGGAATATCTCCCAGCCCTCATTCAGAGTTTTAGTATCATCCTCAGAAACACGGTGATATGATGAACAACTGCTGACACAGGACCAAACCCCGTTTTAGAGCCAAGGGAACGACTCCTTGAGCACTTTTCATCAGTGCTTAAAGTAAAAGTTACTGTTACAAAGATATAACCAGGTTTTAAAAAGTTCTGGTTTCAGAAATGTTTCTCCCAATCACTAAAGTAGTTCAAGGCCCTTTTAACCTATCTGAACAGCCAGCATTAAGGAAACAGGAGCTTTTTTAAGGAACCGCTGATTATCGAGGTGCCAGACAAAGTAACAGGAGTGCCAAGAGTTTCCTGTCCCTACGGAGGACCTGTAGCTGGCCTCTGCTGGCCAGCTGGCTGCAATGAAAGCTAATACATTTCCCCTAAGCAAACAGTGGACCATTTAACCACCTAATACCAGCTTGTTACATTTGAATTACTCTATAGAAGAGCAAAAATGTATATTCCACACAATAAGTAGATACATTTTACTAGTAAACTTAGTCAACATTTGTTCTATATTTCTTAAAGTGTAATAAAATAGTAAATGGTGTAGAACATTTTCCCTGACAGATTCCCTGTTCATCACAGAAAAACACAGACACCCATGCATGCACAAAACTCCTTCAAGAGAGACCACATAACCTAAACACAGGTTAACAGCCATTTTTTTCCCCTTTATCTGATCAGTGGTCATCAGGCAAAATTTGATTTTCTAAAAATTATTTTTTTAGATTCAATAACGGCATAGTCCCACTATTTCTGTCCTTTGGAAGCATCAACCAGCAGAATGTACAGAATCGAGAATCTGTGGGTCAGAACTCGTAGAAATCCAGAAATCAGTGCAGCCTTTCTAAAACCGGATCCTAAGCTACCTGGAAGGGGGCTGTTAAGCGTCCAGCTTCCACGGTGACGGGACCTGAAGCAACATGCCATGGGGAAGCAGGCAACATTCAGAAATCCAAGATGTCCAGCCTCCCTGTGTGTGTCTCAGAAATCAAATCTAAAAGGAGGAGATTCCAGATGAGCATGTTCCTGTGGAAAAATTGAAGCAGAGAAGATCCAGGTTCCAGGGGGAGGGAAATCCGCTTATCTCGGCGAGACAAGAATGCGGGGATTCAGAGCAGCTGCCATAACGTCCAACTTAAGCATTGCTAAGGACGGCTTCTCTGTAATCCAGCTTGGATGGTGTTTCTCACACAGAGCAGACTGTTCTGTCAGAAACGCCTCTGATACAGAGGCTCAGCTGAGCCAGTGGAGCAGGATGAGAGCTCTGACTGTGCCGGGCCTGCGCACACGCGGCGCAGATGACGATTGTGGAGGCTTCAGCCCATCCAGCAGGCTTCCGTTTGAAAAAAGGATCTCTGACAATGCTCGCTGAAATGTGTCAATCCAACGCCGCAAAACTAAAATTATCCTTTGGACCCACACAAAACGATTCCTTCGCAGAAAAAACAAAAAGAAAAACAAACTTCAACTTGTTTCTGTTGCAGTGAGAAGTGATTCAGAGTCTTGTTGGAACTGCAGCTGTCTGTTCCTGTGAGTTTGGAAATGGTAGTAGACGGGATAAAAAGTGCTACAAAGAGGGAAAAAGTGCAGGCGTGATTGGTGGTGGTGGTGGTGGTGGTGGTGGTGGTGGCGGCGGGGGGTACTGGAAACGCAGTCACACAATCAGGGTGGAGTGCCATTTCCTCTCTGAGAACAAAGACAGCCTCTTCCCTTAAACTCAACACAGTCCACGAGAGAGACTGCAGAAGAAAGCTACCAGTAAGTCTGGTGAAGCCAAGAAAAAAGAGGAGAGAAACATAAAATATACTTTAATGAATGATAATATAATCGGTTCTATATTCAGAGGCTCTGACGAGATGAGGCTGACTGGTCAGAAAACATGTGGGAGTCCAAGCATGTGTGGGCGGTTCCTCTGACATGCCATCCTAATGCTCTGTCAAGCATCTCCTCGAGAGGCCGCATTACCCTGGACAGCTGACCGCGTGGCTAAAGGAGCCTGCTTTTTACCGAGTCTGTATGAAAAGCTTACATAAGACACCCACATCCACTCAGAGAGTCCTCCAGTTGGGAAATACCCCCAACCTTACGAGAACTCTTATCCTTGGCAGGACAGATTATCAAATTTAATCTTCTTAATTGAGCACAGTGGTTATAATCACGATGACTGGTTCTTGTGGAAATTCATTAACAACTTAACAGCAAGACACAAATAAGAGAACAGTATATTAGTTATATTCACAATATAGTTGGTAAAAAAAAAACATTTTATCTTACCAACTTTACCTTAATTTAACCCAAAGAAGTATTTTAAGTTACAATCTAAAGGTTTACTGTTATGATTAAAATAAACTAAATACAGATACATGGTTCAGTTTAAGATTATCCTTAAGATTAGAGAGATAAAGGTACATAATAAGAAAACGCAGTTCTACTAAGTTCAGAAAAAATTATTTTAGACATTTTCAGACTCCTACATATATGAAAACTAACATTTAAACCAACCCAAAGCGTCATCACTCAAGCCCATATCGCCTGTTATTTTTATAGCAAAAATTGTTACTTCTTGTCCTAAGTGTTAATAACTTCATGAATTACTCTCATGGCTGCTATTGCAGCTATACAGAAAACCTGAAAACCTTGAGCCAACCAGGTTTGGTTCTTTCTATTCTGGAAACGCTGAAATACCCCATAGTCACATGGGTTCGGGTTCACAACCTCCCACAATTAGCTAAAATCAGCAAACACTTTACAGGCCCCCCATTTAAAAATGCTTACAACTACCCATTTTATTACCTCAAACACAGTAGAAACTGTGCCAAGGAAAATAAATGGCGTACATGGATTAGGAGCTTTCCAAACGCCGGCCTATTTATTTCAGCTTCCAAGTGCAATTTATATTCACTACTTTAGGTATGCGCTACAAAAAAATCCGCAAATAATTTAGAGTTAAGTTTCGCAACAAAACGTCCTCAAATAGGTGAATTCATTAATACTGAATGTCAAAGAAGCAGGAGAAATTTTGAGAGATATAATTATTCAATTATACAGAAGTAGAGTCGAATCAGGCCAGCTTTCCAGCTGTTAAGAATGACAATAGTCTGTAGGTCAGGGTTAAACATACGAGCAAAAAGCTCAGCAGTAAAGTAGTTTACAGTTTTCAAAACACTGGGATTTAAATAGGTCCAGAATCCTGTTTTGGATCAACAGGTTTTAATGCTTTATGGAATGCCAGAGTAGGAAGACAGAAAAACAAACTGGACTCTTGATAAGACAGGAGGTGAAAAGTGCATTGAATTCAAAATGATACAAGAGGAAAAAAAATCAGTTTTAAATTCACAGTGCAAACAATTTCCTGTGCCCTGCAACAGGAAGATAAATGGCCAGCACGTGCATGAGTGTGTAAAAACACAGCTGAGATTCATGCACATGATCCCATGATTTAGCATTCCTTGTGGTGGTTAAAGTGAAAGGTAGGAACAGAGAGAGAGACAAAGAGAGAGAGACACAAACAGGCAGAGAGAGCAGGCTATGCAAAGTTGATTACACAATATTCCGCCCCCTTCTCTCCAAGATGTTTAAAGTCTTTGAAAGCACCATCAAATAAGGGAACAGATTTAAACTCTGCGTGTGTGTGTGTAGGAGGGGGAGTAAATCCTGTACTTTGACAAAGAGAGCCAGAGTAACATCAGAAACTCACCGCCAGAGTTCTGCTGTTGTGGGTCCTGAGTTGGGATCTCCACACGAAGGCTTTGTCCCATGATCCAGCCCCCGAGGGGCCTCTACCTGTTCTGCACCCAGCACCGAGGCCACCACTCCAGACAGATCAGCCGCTGCACCTGCCTTCCTGCTCCTTCAAAAACAGCACCGTCTCTTTCATCCACTTTTACTCTCTGTCTTTCACTTCAGTCCTTTCCCCCCGTCCCTCCTTCTTCCAAACTCCTTAAGACTTTCCCTCCCTCTAGGAGCTGGACTCCCTCTCCCCCACACTCAAGGACCCTCCCTGCTTGGCTCACAGCATAGATCGGCAATCACTGAAGGATGCCTGCCATTCCTGGGAGAAAGACAGGTTGTGTTTTTAATTTGCCGTGTGTACCGCGGTAGCACACGGTGCATTGTTTCAATTCTGTTGTAGATATACAAGGAAAGAAGTTTGAATGAAGCAGAAGACAACGGAAAACAAAAACTTCAGAGCCAACAAAGAAATACTTGAGTTAAACCACAAAGCTTAAATCGCAATCTATTTGAATGAAATAGTTGAGCCAAAATGTTATTTTTCTACTTACTTGGAAACACCCTAAAAAGCAACTAATCTGCATTTACATGCAATATGCATCTAAACAGTGTCTTACCAAAATATCCATATTTCTGGGGGTTTTTTCTATCATGAAGAAACAACGAGCACTGTTGCATTTTACAGCTATTTTATATGATAGAGCAACAAAAAACACAATTGATGTTTATTGAAGGTAAAGAATGGAAGTCAGGTAATCTGCAAGTAAACATCAGCAAAATATGGCAGGCATTACTCTGACACACCTAAATAAGACTAAATAAGACCAACACTGTACATTTCAAACCAAAAGCATCAATGCAGCTGTTCTGTGAAGGCCTCTGAGGTTCATTCAAGAACATTAATGAACGAACACCAGGGAGCAGAGAAGGGATCCAAGGGGAAAGAGCTCTGAAGAAGTTTAAAGCTTCGTTGGGTTACAAAATAACAACAGAAGCTCAGAGCACCACTCAATCGCTCATAAAAAAATGGAGGAATGGTGCAACTGGCAAACTATAGGATTTACTAGTAGCTCTCCAACAACACTGACAAACCTGGAAGGGAGAAGAACAAACAGAGAAGCAGCCAAGAAGCCAATGAAAACTCAGGAGGAGCTGCAAAGAGCCACAGCTCAGGTGGGACAATCTACTCGCAGGACAACTACACGGTCGGCACGCCACAAATCTGATCTTTATGGAAGAGTGACAAGAGGAAAGTCACGGTTGAACGAAAGTCATTAGAGATAGAGATTGTTGGTAGACTGCAACAAGTCATGCAGAAGATGCAGAAAACCATGTGAAGAAGGTGCTAATTGAGACCAAAATGAATGATTTGGACTTCACGCAAAATGTCAGGAAACTGAGGAGAATATGAATGTAACTAATCACAGGGTAATACTGTAAGAAAACCAAGTTGAAGGTTACTTTTTATCAGCAAAATGGTTCTAGCATGCAGCTGGAGCTGATTTAAATAATATGTGTTGTTAGAATGGCCTGGTGAAAAGTCCAGACACAAATCTAGATGATAATCTGTGGTAATGTCCTAAAAAATGCTGCTCCACCCATCTGACGCAGGGTAAATTACTTTGGAAAGAAGTATGGTAAAAAATTAAAATAAAAAAATCTAAATGCGCAAAGCTGATAGAAACAACCATAAAGACTTGCAGCTGTAATCGCAACAGGAGGTGGTTATACAAAATGATGACTCAGTATACACATCAAACTATCAAATTTGTATTTGCTCAAAAAATTTAAATCACAAATAATTTTCTTTCCAAAACCAATAAAAACACATTTACCGTAAGTTTGTGCAAAGAAAAATTCAGCGGTATGAATGCTTATGAATCTGATTATTGCTTTTGTTCAGAACTTGTAGAGTGACTTTATTGCGCCGTTCAGCACTCCTCCTGCCTCCAGAAACTATTTTATACAATTCTCCAAGTCTTTTATCACATTTCTAACAGGCCTGAGGGAATTAACATGACTGAAGCACATTTGCCAAGAAAAGCATTCTGGTTTGGGGCAAATGCAAAAAAAAAAGTAAGAAGGAAGAAAACATGAACCAGATAAAATGAGGAGCAGGAGCTGGACTTTCTGAATCAGGGCTTTGATTCGTTTTGAGGTCCGCCTGACTTCAGAAAATCTCCTCCAGCTGCCTCTCAGATGGGTCCAGTTCACCGAGCTGTGTCATTCTGCCTGGACTGATCTGAGGTTTCAGAGCCGCTTCTCAAGCTGAGAGCTAATGTGTTCAGCAGCGCCCCTCTCCTCTCTCCCTGTGCCCCACATACACCCTCCACACCGGGCCAGCATCCAGGGAGAACTGAGCCAATCCGAATGAGCCCAGAACCCGGTGTTGGCCTGACCTGGATAACAGACTGGGCAAGGCAATTTCACAAAGGCGAGGAAGTGATGGACGTAGGAGCACGCAGTCACCAAACCGTCACCATCAGAGCTAGTGACGGGTCAGAAAAAGCATAGAACTGCTTCATCAGTTCATCGCCGGCCTCTTCTGCAAAAACACAACTTGAAAAGATTTTGTTTGTCATAACGACACAAAGGGGAGATAAAACAAGGCGTAATGTCATGATCACCTGCCTAATAAGGTCTTTGTCCCACTTGTGCAGCAAAGCAGTCCTTACCCACATGACCCCTGTAATGCGGTATTTGGCATCAAGATGCTAGCAGCAGATTATTTAGCTGTAAGCTATGAGGTGGGGAATTCATGGAACAACTTGTTGAAAGATGCTGATTTTTACTGAGACCTGGAGAATTTGGAGGTTAAATTAACACCTGAGACTCATTACTGTAAACTAGTAACCGTCTTTAAACTAGTAGAATTTTAGCTTTGCGGTGAATTATCCTACTTTAAGAAGGCAACAGCTGTCTGAAAATAAAGTTTTGTTAAAATCATGTATACGGTCCGCAACGATGCTTAGGTAGGTGTTATATGTCAAAGTAACATTCAGGTGGACAGAAGGATCGAAGGCTTCCCAGGAGAACATTTTCTACCATCACACTGCCTTTGTCTGCTTCCTTCCTTCCCAAAATCCTAATGCCAAGTATTTTCCAAGATAGGTAAAGCACAAACACATGGCCATCTATGATGTAAGAAAAAAAAACATGATTCATCAGACATGAGCACCTTCTTTCATAATGCTCATAATGCTGCAACAGCCAGGTTCTTCAGCAATTTCAGCTTCAGTAGCTCATCTGTAAGATTCGCCCACATCGCCGGATTTCACCCCTCATCTGCATCAATGGCGCTGTCACCATGCAGTTCATGCTTAGATCACTTGGGATAGGTACAGACTTTTGGGCTTCTTACGCATTTTAGAACTAAATAGTTACTAGCTGTAAAACATATTCCACCCACTTACATCTAGCACAATGAAGAGATAATCAGCGTTATTCACTTCACTGTGGTAATGTTATGAAAGATCAACGTACATTGTAATACCTTCAGATGCACAAAAAAAGCTAAAGCCTTTGTGCACTGCAATTTAGTGCACAAAGAGGGATCTCTGAACATTTTCCAGATCCAGTAACTTACGAGCACTTACATTCAGAAAAAAAACATTTCCTTGTGAAATGCAGCAGGTTACAAAGTGAAATATGTAATTTCATAGAACTTCAATCTAGTAATATATCCAATTTAATAAAGAAACAGCTAAGTTCATTTAGCTAAGGCAGCTCATAACACAATGTGATATTCATGAAGCCGAGGATCACAGAAAGAAATTTAAAGAACAAAAACTAACATGAATTGAAGCCAAAAAGCTTCATCAAGAAAACTTTTCATGGCAGTTAATTTTAAACATTTAAATGTATTGCTCTAAATATACAAAAGGAAAGCTCATTTAAGTGAGACTCCAAACACCTGTACTTCCCCCACTATCAAACTAAAATGGTTCACTGCATTTAACACAAACACTTTTATTGTGAAATGTAACCACAGGATATCCTGACTGAAAACCGCCACTCATTACAGGACACAGCCACACTTAGCAACGTTAAACCTTTTAGGGTGAGTTATTTTTAGAGAAAAGGAACCAAGGTGTGACTTAAAAGCAACCACTGCAAATAATCAGGCTAAGCACTTCCTTTCCCTGCAATGCTGCTACGGTTACCAGAAAAGGAAGAATCAGCGAAAACCATTTGAAAACCATTTGTGCCTAAAACAGACAGATGAAAAAAATATTTTATTCCAAAATACTTCCAGTGCCTAAAGCCGTATCCTGATAAAGAAGAACCCAATCCTCAGTCTGGCTCTGATGTCGTGAGGAAGTGTCCCTCTGACTCTGAGTGGCTCTTGAAGCGTGGAAAAGTACGACAAACCCATAAACACTGTGAATCCACAGCTTTTTTTTCCCTCCACCGCATCACCACTGCACTTAACCGACCACAAGCAGCCAGTTGATACTCACCACGATTTTCCATTACAGAGAATGAGGCACGCCAATCACCGATTCCTGAAAAACAAATGTCGGAAAATCAGCAACAACCTTCAGACGTGAGCTGAGGCTTCCAGTCAGTTACATTTTCAGCAAACCCGATTTATTATCTTGTATTAAAATATCTCTGCATTCAATGACATTTTACCCTAACACATTAAGTATATGAAAATAAATATATGACAGTGGTCTCAAGTTTGACTTTTTATATGGTCATCTAAAGGTTTGTAAAAACAAGTTAGGACATACACTGTAGAATGTCATGGGCGCTGCTGGGGAAGTAAGGCAGAGTCGTTGCATTTTTTTCATTTTTCCCACACGATAATGATGGCAGCTCCACCCATCCTAACTCATCTGCAAGGAAAGAAAAGATCAAAGTTAGTCATGACATCAAAATATAGCCAAGTAAGGATCTAAAGAAAATTGACCCTGCAAAGGCAAATCCTAACCCTAAAGGTAAATAAATGAATGAATAAATCACACAAAACGTTTTCTGGATATTGAACAAAAAACAAAAAGCACAGAAAAATGTGATCACATATTTAGAGTGGAAATTTGTAAATGTTTGTTTTTGCTAGACGTGTTTTTTCCATTTGTAATTGCGTAATGTGTCCATAATCTGTATCAAGCTTGTTACTGTGAGATTATTTCGTAGGTCCATGTAATTTCATCTTTCTTTAAACCCTGAAGTGATTATAGTTGCATGGACAAAACTCAAAATTTAACAAGATAGTATTAAATATTGTCATTTTGTAATTGTTTGTAAGGATAACTATCAAAGACCTTTTTAATTTAAGGCTTTCTATGGTAGTTAGAAGTATATCTCAATAATAATCTAGTTTGGGATACAAGAGGAAAATACTCATTCAGGATGCTTATAACACGACAAATTAATAAATTTTTTTAACCAAAATTCTCTACACGTTTGAGGAAACGTAAAGACTGGAAATAATGAGGCGTTGCATGTCGCATTGGGATTTTATCTAGTTTCTTCCAACAATTTAATTTGATTGTCTTCTCTACAAAACTAACTCAATAAAACTAACTGGAGATTTGGTTGCAATGTTTTTCATTTCACTAAGAATACATGTGTATCGACAATGTCTGGACAGATAAGACTATACAACAATAAAGCATCTGAAAATGATTGCTGTTTTTGACAATATATAGAACTTTTTATACAGTTAAAATATTCTATATGAACAAATATACACATCATAACTGAATGTACAATAAAATTAGCATTTAGGAAATATTTTCTAGCAGGGAGACCTTCCCTGACACCAGGCTGGCGTGTTGCGACAGTCACATCATTTCACTGTATTATCTTTCAGACCCAAAAATGTATAGAAGTGTGTTAAAGACATAGTAGCAACAGCTTAATGGAACAACATGTCAAAATTTCACATTTCACAACGTGTGAACGATCCTCAGTAGCGCGGTCTGCAGGAACATTTAGTTCACACAGATTATAGGAGATAGTCCATCGCAGAAAGCTGCTCCTGTTCTGTTGCATCACACTAATGACAGTGAGTTTTCTGGCTCACACTCAGATTTCTGTTTTTAGGTTTAATTCTACTATTCACAAGTGAGAACATTACACTACAGTAATTCAGTCATTAAACACTTGTAGCGGCCAAGTGGGTACTTTATAACTTCAGACCAACTCTTACATGGAGTGTCACTTATCCACAACAGAAAACGTTGACCAGCTGAGCATTTTGGATTTTTGAGCTGGAAAAGCAGGTAGAAAACAATAAACGTTGATTCATTCCATATATTTGTGAGGCATACTAAAATTGTTAATTGAAAATAATAATAAAAAACTACACAATGAATCAGTTCTTCTCTGAATGTTTCAGGTAACAACAGGCCTTGTTTGCCTGGAGTCGATCAATTTGGACCTGCTTTGTAGACTTTTCATTAACCGGCGAAGGAGCAAGTTGCTGGAGTCACCATGTTTCAGGACGTCTGAAAGTATTACAGCAGAGATGCTCTGATTCATGTCTCTGAGCTTTCGATTTCTTTCTGTCCTGGAACATTTTGAATTTGAAAATGTTTAAAGCTACGTGGAAATCTCAGAGTTAATATAAAGGTCCACGTTCTCTAGAGAATACAGCTAGAAACTGATTTCTTTCCACTTGGTTACGCTAAGAGCTCTAATCACCAATAAAATATGTTGGTAACATATTTTCCTCTACTCCTATTTGAAATAATGATGGAAGTTAGCCACAAATTACTCCATTACGTCCTTAAGTTTACCAAGAGACTTTTGAAAAGTGCTCCTTTTGTATGAAATTTGTCTTTGGGATAGAAGGCTGCAGAGAGGACAAACTCTGAAATAACCAGGTAGCCTACTCTCCAGAGTTTCCATCATCTCTTTCTCTCTGCTGTAATTTCACATCGTCTTTAATCAGGAGACTTTTTTCAGAATAATATGACTCATACAGATTTCCTTGTTTCTTCACAGAAAATCCCAATTCACCTTTGCTGTTGTGATCACTCATATTTACTGTTTATTTTGAGACAATAAGGGATAATGAAAAGTTTTATCTGGTCAGGTAGATTGTTATAACCAGTAGTCAAAAACAAATACTGTAAAATTACAGACACGGTTGGGTTGAGACAAGGGTACGAAATTTCTGACAGTTGCTTACTTTAATCACTTTTTGCGATTTCTTAAATAATAAATTAACACATGAACTATTCAACTGGCGACCCGTCCAGGATCTACCTCTCCTCTTGCCCAGAGCTAGGCACCAGTTGTCCCGCAACCCTGTAAGGACAAGCTCATATAGACAATGTACGGATGGATGACTGGATCAGAAACAGTTGCTTAAACAGAAACCGTGACTTCATTCTGCAACAGGGGTTAAACATCGGAAAAGGACAAGAACTGTCATTTCATAAAACAATTTCAGCTGAGTTAAAAAAGGGTCAAATTCACTTTGTTGTACTTAGGACATGGCGGTGTGAACAGCATTAATGGACCCTGGATGTAACAGTTGAACAGCAGCTGTTTGTTCCCATGTCTAATAAAAGGAGAAGTGGAATGGAAAATACTGTATCCTCCACACTTATTGGCACCTCCGGTAAAGATGTGCTTTTCACTGCAGCCACAAAATCTCACATTAAATTGGAGATTGTTTTGCCTCCTGCTCACTGTGTGCAATGACTTGGTTAACCTGGGAGCCATTTGTTACAGCCCCAGTTGTCTTAAACGTTTTGCAACAATTTCCTGGCTTATGAAAAAAAAAAATAACAAAAAAATTTAAAAGAAATCGGCCTTACTCATCTGGCATGTTGTCTGGTCTATCCAATTTTCACATGTGGCTAAGAGAAACGGGCCAAACCTTGGTGAGTAGCTTTAACACCCCGACATCTATTTGTGAAGGTCAACAGACGTCTGCTTTAGTTGACTGACATGTTCTCAGAAACAGACAAAGGTGATGTATCACATACAGCAGAAAGAAAAGAAAGTCATGGATTACTTCAATCTTCCAAAAGAAATCTACTTTTAAAAAAATATGTCTAACGGTTTGATTATGTGTATTTTACAGAAATGTTAAAGGATTGTTCCACTAGAAACAAAAAAATTAATTATATATACCGTACTTATTTATTGACCATTCATAGTGTTTTCATATTGAGTAACTGTACTGAAATAAAATTTAGAAAGCATTTTTTCTAAAGTTTTTGTTAAGAGACAATGAAAATATGAATATGTTTCACAAGGGGTGCCAATAAATGTGCAGTGTATTGTATTTATAAATCATACCATTTGCATCATATAATACACAAATATACTTGTATATACACTAGGTTTAACAGTTTGTAGTATATTAGTAAATACTAGTACATACACAAGTATTTATGCATATTATGCATTAGATCCAGATCCAAACCTCAAAGTCAAAATATGAAATTCCTTCAGAATCTCTGCCAACATTGCAGCAGAAGTTCACTGTAAAGTTTCTTCCTGGGGGTCTGATGGTGCTCTATATTATCCTACATTTGATCAAATTACTGGTCTAACCAAATTGCAGCCATGTTGCCTTGTGGGATAGTTTTATTTTCGGTGCACAGATGAGACAAAAGTCCCCTTAGACTCTGCTTCTAGCCTGATGGCACATGAGGCCATTTGATAAAGCTATTACAGCAATCAATGCTCCGCGTCCCACCACAGACGACCGCTGCATCTGCCAAATGAATGCGACTGTCTGTGATAAACCAAAGCTCAAGATCACAACTCTGGATTTCAATATTCTCTATTTCTCTAAAAGGTCAACTTACTGGCAGGGTCAAAGGTAGACTTCCCTATTAAAAGAAGAAGCCACACTTGGAAACAATAAAATAGGCCTGCGTCCTGAAAACACATGCACTGATAAAACAATTATAATAAACCTAATAAACAGGGTGAAGTAGAGCTCAAACATACAGTCAGAACATACTGTAAGTGAAGGGACCACCTCTACTTCTGCTGGGGTTTTAGCACTTAAATAATCTGGTCTTTACCACATTTAAAGGTTGTTTAAATCTCACCTTAAGAGTGAAAAGCCACAAAACCACAAACTCTGACATGTCACACTTTCTTAAACTTAAAAATGAACCCAGTCAGTCTGAGAAACATTTTATGTGTTTCTAAATATATGAAGAAAATTAACAAAATCATTTGTTAATGTTTGTCAAGTCTATGAAGCCACGCTTTAGTATAGTTTGTATAGGGATGATGTGTGTAGAGTTTAGTGTTTTGATGCGTCATGGCAGGTGTTTCACTTTATGTTGTGAGTCTTTTTTATAATTAAGGATAAGCAAAGTAAATATGGGTGGGCACACGATTATCATGGTAACCTGGACTAAAAATATTACAGCTTCACTGAATTTACAAAAACCTGCTGAACATGATGATTAACAAGTTTTCGTATTTGTTTTTGTTAGACAGAAAATTAACAGATTTTCCTGCTAAATAACATAACACTGTGATTATTACATTAAAAAGGGAAATAATAATTATTTTGATTTCAATGCATAGACTCAAGTAAAATTATAGAATAGTTGTTAAAACCATTCTCCTCTTTGTAAATTAACACAAATACGACAAACTCATGTTAGCTTATTAAGTAGTTGAGCTCTCTGGTTTGGTAGTTATCATAAGTCAGCTGCTAAACATACATAACACTTGCACTTTATAAATTGTAATTCAAAAAAGTGTTACCCTAATAACAGTGATTTGAGGTTTTTCTTTAGTTTCTACACAATGACTTTCTCATGTTATCTTCAGAAAAATAAGGAGTATGTGGGTGGAGGTGCCGCAGTGTGATCCTAAATGCTTTGTACAGTCAGAAGCATTTTTTTCTGATATATCTAATTGAAAGAACTTTAAATAAATGAAATAGGGTATTAAAAAAATGTGTAATTCATAAAAACCTTTATCAAGCTTTATTGCGGTAACTGGTGCAGGTCATTGAGCATAATTATCAGGTGACGGCTGACCAGGCTGCCATCAGTTGGAGCTGCTACAAGCACTCAGCATGCTAAGGTGAGTGAACCTTCATCAGCACATCTGCACAGTGCAGTAAGAGATAATGCCGCTTTTCCATGTCAGATCAAGATAGGCATCTGCAATCCTGCAGCAATTACCACATATACACTGTTCTGTATGAACGGAAGGATGGATGGATTTTTCTATGCCACTGAAATGCCATGCAGATATGCAATAGCATGATTTAGGTATTAGAACGACAAGGGAATGTTCTTTTTTACCACAAAGAAAGCTGAAAACAGGCAGATGCTTTTGTGGGCAAAAATTGCATTTTTTATTTTTTATTTTTTTACACTCCCGCCCATTGCCTGCCACAGCCTTGGCTGGATGACTCAAAATAATCGAGGAGAGTGGTGAATGTTTCACAGCAAGAACAAAAAATATCCCTGGAGTCTGACAGTAAAAGCGGATTAAAGGCAGTGAGGGGGTAGAACTACAAATACAAGGCAAGTTTTCTGAACAATTTGCTCTCCTTTGATACATTAAATAAGCAAAACCGGTGCAAGCTCACTGCATGTGAGCCAGAACACAGACAAAAAAAAAAGCGAGTCACGGTCTAATTAAATATTAGCGATTCACTTACACTTTCTGCCACACGCACCGTCAGAAACAGAAGGAAAAAGGGATGTTGATAGCCTACTTCCCCTCTGAGTGGCGAACCGTCAGACTACCCTTCATCACGCAGATTACATCTATATCAAAGTCACGGGACTATCCAAACTGTTTCTCCTAACAAAACTCATCCTCAGAGGACTTTTAACTTCACAGCAAGTCCTTTATTAGGCCAGGACAAACAGATCGAAGAAGACGTCGCCAGCTAATGACACCAGCTCCCAATTAAGGCTTAATTATTCTAACAGAGAGAATAAATGAGCCAGCCTCTTGTCCAAACATCATCAGTCACTACCCATGCTATTATTGACTGCACTCCAGCAGAATAGAGTGAAGGGTCTCGCTTTTAAAAACTTACATTATTTGCATTCGCATCCTCTACAGCTTCGGCGCAGACGATCCAAGCAGGGATTCTGGCTTTTTTCCTTTCTTTCCAGCAACCAGGTATGTGAAAGTGTAGCCGCTTCACACCACACAGAGGTTTGGACTGTGCAATCTTCTGCGCAGTGCACACACCCTCACTGGTGAGTCTTACTAGTTCTGATTCAATTATGTGGGGAGTGGAAACGGCAGCAGCTGGCTAGGTTATATGCCATCTTTAAATAGCAGTTTGCTCCTAACTCCAGGGCTCAAGCAAAAGAAGAAGAAAAAAAAAACCAGAACACTAAGCCAGATGAAAACACACATTAAGTTCTCACTTGAAGACCTCAATGTGTTCCCTGATGTAAATCCCTCTCTGAAGTAACGCAAAACTAGTTTAACAACAGTCAAAGTTACCTGAGAAAGGTGAGCAAAAGGTCTCCTAAAGGCCGGACAGCGCTCGGCATCAAGAGTCCACCAAATCAGAGCTGCAGGAATACATCCAGCAGCAGTTTCCTCACCTGGCTCCAAAATGGACGGACAAGGCCGTCTGTTCCCAATCCGTGCTGGGCGAGCGTCACCACCGAGCCTGCCCCAGAAAAGCGCCGCTCACCACAGGGACTAGTGGCCCACTTTTACAAGGAGCCCAAAACACTTCTCGCCTTTGCTAAACTTTTCCTCCTCAGTGTCCCTCCAGCCGGTGTGCTGCAGGGTGGCGAAGCAGAAACGTATCTCAACCGGGTCCGGGTTTATGTGAGATTATCGCAATATTTAAGTACCACCGTATTTATTCACTCGCAAAAATGTGTAACGCAGTCAAACTGTTTCAATTTAAAACAGAAATGAAACAACAGACACTCCTGCTGCATAAGATGCACCGATCAATCAGCTGTAGATGGCAATGGGTCGGTTTTCAAATAATCGGCTCTGATCCTTGGTAAGCGGGTCAGATAGTAACAAATTTTTATATTTCTATTAATTGCAGTAAACTAAAAATTTGAACCACTTTTCATCTACAAACACAATGCTGCACTTGAGATTATAAAAACACACTAAGGTCAGGTTAGGAAGGTTAGGTCAAGGGTCAGGAAGCTTTACAATACAAACAACCACTTTTGCGCTAATTTACCTACAGGCGCAAAAAGATTCAAGTGTAATTAGTATATACCAACGATTACTTTCTTTTATGGTTAATTTTATTACTATTTTTAGGTTTTAGAACACAACAAATGAACTTTTTCTTAAATTGGACTTTCCATAGAAGAAGAGAAAAGGTACTGTATGTAGTTCGCTGTCGAATAGCAAATATTTTTCATTATGTCATTGATGTGATTCAAATTTTGAACATTTTTGCAGATATTACATTAAAAAACACTCAAAAAACAAAACAACAAACTGATTGAGTCTTTTTTTTCACTCATGTATTTTCAAATCCTGCTCCTTTCTGTGGCTGTTCTGAAGCCTGCCAGATGCGCAAAGTTTATCAGAGGACATGACACGTGTGCCCATTGCTGAGCAAATTGCGCAATAAAACCCAACTATTTATACGGGTACTGTACTTTGCAGTCCGTTCCGTTCCCTGCCCAGTGACAGCTCTCTGAAGAAAGAGAGCAGGAGTGGGGGTGGACTGGAGACATTTAGCTGAGAGCTTCTGGAGGAGTCTCCAGCACCATCAGCCTCATCTGCGGTCTGACAGAATCAATCAAACCCAGCTGACAGCTTAACCATCGTGGTTGGCTCTTAATGGCCCATTAAAGAGAGGACTTTCAATGGGAAGTGGGAAGAGCTGCATCACAAGGCAGCTTTTTATTTTTCTTGGGAGAGCAAATTAAGTTGGAGAGCTATTAGTCTTTAGGTAGAGGAAAGAGGAGGAAATGCATGCATGCTGCTGCTACACAGGAGACCTGGTTCACAGAGGTCTCACATGTCACCGAACTACCAGTTTCACCCAGAAATGAACGCACACAAACAAGCAAACGCACAAGTGCCAACAGAGACACGGTGGCTTTGCTTTCTCGGAGGAATTTATCGCTTGTGAATTGGCAATGTGGTTCTAATAATTTACAGTGAAATTCTGAGCAATTTCTATTAACGCCCTTGATAAAGGTATGCAATTCTGGTCCATCATCGACGAGCTTTTTGACAGGATGCAATCCTTTAAGAACACTTCAATATTAGTAAAAGAAGCATAATTTAGATACAGAACCAAATGCATATTTTTTTTCTTTAAAAAAAAACAAACATTTTACCCCAGAAATCTACATCCTTTGTGGCCCTTTTTCAATCTCCATATAGAACCATTTCCATCTCCGGAGCCACGCAGCAAATTACCTGAGATACGGACTCGGCGTAACGCGTGAAAGGCATCAGATCCAGCGGCAGTGACTCCCGGAGCCGTGTGTGTGTATGCGTGTATGTGCGTGTGTGAGAGAAGGGGTGTGTGTGTGTGGATGTTCTGTGATCCTGCGCCGGTGGACCGAAGCTGCAGCTCAGAGGTAAAACAGACAGGTGTTGTGTCGAATTGTGTTCCCTCGTCATAATGAGTTTCCCCAATTAGCGGCGCCTCTATGCATCATTTTACGGGCGCGGTTTAACTCTGTGGTTCGTTCAGGAACAGCTCGTACACTGGGCAATCTTTACCAAACATTAACAAAAATATTATGAGTGACAGTTGGAAGGTACTTTATATGTAAGATGGTATTATTGTCGTAAACTTTGTTTTTCTTTACTTTTGCTATATTCTCAGTATAATCTATTTGAGTGGCTTTAGTCTATGTCGCTTGTCTTTACGTTTTCCAGGCACTGGAAAAGGTCATTGTGTGTCACTGTTTGGGTTCTTTAGACGCTCTGACTTCAAAAGATTCACTCCTCAAACTGAATTACTAAAACGAATAAACTTTTTCAATAAAATGCTAATTTAATTAGATTTACATGTAGTGCTCATTAGCAATCTGTCTTTGTGTTAACTTGAGATGTTGTTGTCCATGGTACCGTATGGTTCATTTCAAGACACTATTAAGAAAATAAAATTAAATAAACACGTTTTTTGACCAATTTTAGCCCATTAAAAACATTAAAATGACTAAATATGTTTAACAGTGTAACTTAAAGTGTTCACGAACACTGTGATGAAATATTGTAACTATAGAAATTGAACAGTGTCGCTACTTCCCTATGAATAGCTTAGTGAACGAGGTGTACTTGAATACACCATTGTCTCCGTGGCCGTAAAACGCTGAGTAGAGGCGCACACAGGCAGCGTAGGACCGGTAGAAAGGCACAGCTCGGAGCTGGAACTGGACTCGACTGAACACTGCGGTGAAGTCAGCCAGTACGAAGAATACATCAACTTCCGGTAAAATACACTAAAACAAAAGCGGGCGTTTGGTTAAAAAACACGATACCAACTTGTTTAATGCATCCTCTTATTCACAAACAACCACCTTTTAAACCAGAGTCTGCACGACGCATGTCAATGCAACCAACAATCAGAGCTGGGAAACAGAGTACTCTTTCCATGCACTGCTCACATGCGAGGCCTATGTATTTTAAAAATGATGAGTGCCACAAACAAAGTCCCCGAGGCTGCATGTATCGACACACACCCGCCAACATCCTGCAGATCACACACACGCATCTCTTTGTTGCGCTTCAGCGGCGCATCAGTGACAATGAACGCCAGAAAACGCCGGTTGTTCTCTGGCACCCAGGATCATCTGCAGCATCGCACTGCAGACGCGAGCCCGACTCTTGCTGCCTATCGGCCAACTTGGAGCATCGCAACTTGCAGGAGGTCATTGTCTGCGGAGAAAACCCAAACTCACCCGGCTTGTTTGCTCCTCCGGGGTCCATTCATGCCCCTCCAGGTTCCCTCTCTCTCCTCCTCTCTGAAAATAGTTACAGCGGATTTAAAAATAGCACTTCGGTCATTTACCTCACACTTTCTCCCCCCACCCCTTCCCGTTCCCCCCGTCTCTTCTTCCAACACCCGGTCCAAACATTTCAGGCTCTTCCCGGAAACCATCCCTGCTCGGGCATCTCGGTACTGGTAGTTTTCCGTGGAACCTGCAGCTGATCGGGCCGCAGTGCAAACGCGACCCCCACTTTGTGCTGGGAGGACTTCAGTACCCACCAGGCATTGCAGTGCATTGATCCGGGGGGAGGCCGGGGCCGAGGGGGTGGGGGAGCATACCGTTATACCCAGCTCATCGTGTGGGGAGAAAGAATGTTTACTAGCTCCTCTCCTGTTTTCCCCACAATGAACTCCGTTATTTGACTCCTTCTGCTTTTGAAACCATCCTCCAAACTCCTCGGTCTCAGATGAACAGATAACGAATGCACATTTCTACAAATTAGAACAGACTTAAAAAAGTTAATTTGCGCCTGTGATTTCGAAAAGTACAACTCCTATATAAACCCGTCACGCACACACTCAAAGTGATAAATGTTATGACCTGCAAACTCACAGGGCAGACAGGATACGTAATTACGGTCCTGCACATCGCCACTGACAATCTGTAAGAAGGATAAGCAACAAAAGGCTTACCCAGCATTTTACTGTAAAATTGAGTGGAAGGAAAAAGTGTGTTTGAAGGAGATGCACAAGCAACAGGGAGAACAGTTAAGTTTAACTTGTTTGCATTTAATTTCTTAAATTTATGTACGTTTTATGATAGTCATTGATAGTTATTATAGTCATATAATAAGTTATTGACAAGTTTATATTTTTTCATAAGATGAACCTTGTGATAGATAGATAGATGATAGATAGATAGATGATAGATAGATGATAGATAGATAGATGATAGATAGATAGATAGATAGATAGATAGATAGATAGATAGATAGATAGATAGATAGATAGATAGATAGATAGATAG
>CAEFZY010025904.1:0-19386 GCA_903066815.1 Brachyrhaphis roseni
ATCCATGAACGAGATGTAGCAAATATGAACGGGAAGCCACCCAGTGGCTGAAATAAATTACTACATTTAAAACACCTTAATAAAGTGTTTTAAAGTGTCTTTATAAGACACTTTAAAACGTATATGAGGCGCACCGGATTATAAGGCGCACTGTCGGTTTTTGAGAAAATTGAAGGCTTTTAGGTGCGCCTTATAGTGCGGAAAATACGGTAATTGTATTTGTTCTTGTGGATTAGAACTTTTAAGACCCCACCATCACTTTCAGCTGAATATGAAATTTATTAAAAAAAAATTTAAGTGCATCAGTTAATGTTTCTAGGGACATTGCATTGATATGATTAACTATTATTTTATTTATTTCTTTTTTTGAACATCAGGAGGTTTTACCATCTCTATGTAGGATCACAGGTTGCTTGGTGTCTCAGATAAAAAAAAAAGGAGTAAGACAACTTGTTTTGTTTTATTTTACCAAATACTTATTACAAGTTTCTGCATGGCTCTACACTCGTAATTAAGTACTATAAACCAATGTCAGATTGCAAGGCTCGGTAACTGAAATATTATCTGCACATAATTAGCGGTTATATTAAGGTGAAGATGCACATATTTTACTGATGCATTTGTAAATGCAATATAATGAGGTAACAACAGTAAAAACGGCAACTTAATATTTTAAAAATGGTTTGTCTTCGCCAGTTCTTGGAGTCTAACACCAACAATGAATTGCATTGTGTACTGAGAAGGAACTATGCTATCAGGACGTCATGTCCCAGACATTGATGTTTAACATTGGGCATCTGCTCAAGATCTTATTAAAGGGAATAAATCAAATGGCATTTATATGCCTGAAAACTCGGTAGCTTTAAAGTTTTATCTGTAATAGACTTAACTAACTTACTAGTTAGTCAGGACTCCGCAGTTTGTTCCTTTTTTTTTTTCTTTGAATTGCTGCCTTAAAATGCATCTCCAAGACATGGTCAGCATAGTTAAAATTCTAAAATTATCTCCTGAAATCATGGCACCTAAAACACAAAAAGCTTATTTATTTTTAAACTTGTCTTACTTGATACATAGAGCTATAGTCTACATCAAACCTCTTGCTTCTGCTGACACCTCTCCCTTGAGTTGGCTGTGTGAAGTTCTTGGTTAAAGTTGACACATTTTTTTTTTTTTTTTTGATAACTCATTGATTATCTTGACATTTTGTTATAGTTCTAGAAAATAGTTTGTGGAAAACTTACTGAATACAATGTTTTATCACTTTTAAACTTGGTGTTTTGCTTTGAACGTCATAAATCTTAATGAGCAGTGTTTCAGCTGCTCTCGCCACGGCTCTGTTTCCTACCTTGAGAACCGTGACCGAGCACATTATGCAAAGCAGGTCACATGACGCTGAGTCACTGGCCAACAAATCAACAGATGTTAGCGTTAGATCAGGGATTGTTTAAAATAAATACGTGGATCGGGTTGGGACATATCTAAAAGATGAGAATTAAACTTTTTTTTTTTTTTTTTTCTTGGTTCAACCTAAACACTGTATTTGTGTGTGATTAAAATTTTAACCTGCATTTAAAATTGATTTAATCTGGCCTGATCCCTTCCTGTCCTCAGGCACGGGTGAGCAGTTGACTTTTGAGCGCAAAGAGCTGAGGAGGTACAGCGTTTGGGATCAGCAGGAGCTGGAAGCTCAAGAGATCCACTTTGGAGACGAGGATCCTTCACCGCCTGGCGTCATGCTGTTCTTTGTGACGGAAGCTGCTGCTGCTGCTATACACCAGGAACTTTATCAGCTGTGTGTTAGTGAAGATAGACCCATAGATACTGGTGAGATTGGAGGAAGATGTAAAAAAAGTAGTTTATGAACATGAAATTTATTGGCTAATATTTAATTTTTATTTGATAAATGAATGCTTCATTTTGCCAGGAAAAGCCAGCCCCTTCATACTGCTGACTCTCAAAGATCCTTTGGAGGGAATGGAAGGAGCTTTACTTCGCTCCGTGTTGGACATCGACTGCATCAACAGAATGACACACGAAAACAGCATCGCATACAACGGAGTTGGACTGAGCAGTTTATTGGACATAGATGCTCCAGTGCTTTCTATGGATGAAAGTATTAAGTTAATTACAAGAACTGGAGTGGACTCACATCTGCTCTCCATACTTGGAATTAAGAGCTCAGATTCTGATGTGAGTGTGGGTCTGGACAGTTGTCCTTATGAGGACGAAATCCCCACTGCCCACATCTGGGTGGATACCAACTGTGAGAAAGATGTAGAGCAGGATCTCGAGATGGCGGCAGAAGATGGAGAGACGGAGGCTGAACCAAAGGAGGACCAGGAGGATGAAGAACCAAACACTCCCTCTTATGTAAGTAGTTTCTAACCTTTTTTACTTCGCTTCTTTTTGAAATAATCTGAATTTTTAGAAGATTATTGCACCTGTTAGGTATGGGTCAGGAGGAAGTTGTCATGGTATGATTTCTGAGAAGAAATATGAGATGTTTGCATGTTGTTTGTTTTTAGCTCTGCTACTTTACACATTTTAACCTTTTAAAATATTTCAACTTGGTAATCTTTGCTTTGACATTTTGAGGCTTATGTTTTTGGTGCAACTTTTCTTTTTGTCTTAAATGTTTTGTACAGAGGTGATATACCTTTAGATTTGCTTGAAAACTTAACATCTGCTCAGAACTTGGACACATTCAAAGATTTTAAGCCTTTAAGTACCAGATTTATTTCAGTACAAAAAAGGAGGAGAGACTTTAACGGTTATTGTATATGGATTTGTCAAAAATTCTCAGCAAAATTGGCTTGAATATACTTTTGTAGTGTCAAATACTTGTAACATTTTATGGCAAAATTCACCTCTTATAATTGTATTATCAGTTTTGAAGAAAAGTAGTAAAAAAACTGGGAATATTCATTGTAGCCCACCAGATTCAACCAGATTAATGAAATTCTTGTAACGTGTCATATACCTGTTATGGCATTGCTTAAAAAGCTCAATATTAAAAGTATAAAAAGAAATTGTAACCATCATGTCCTAAACAAGCTAAAAGATTTGGTATTGAAATGGCACAAAAATGACAGTATTAGTTCTGTACAGAAAATTTGAAAGAAAAATAATTTGGATGTTTTACAGGTTTTTGAAATGAATGAAAAGCATGTTTTCATGATGCTGTCAGGTTTTTTTTACCTGTTATTTTGAAACAATTCAGCTTAAGGTTGTAAACACAAGTTTGAAAACCTCTAATTTGATACATTTACTCCCACAGAGCAAAAAGGAGGAAACCAGGCCTGTGTACACAGTTCGCCATCATAGAAAAAATGGATCCTACTCTGTATCTCTTTGTAAACCTGACTCCAAATGGAGTAAATATAAGCATCGGGGACTGACTCAAAGGTAAGTGACATCACTCCCTTTACATCCTTATGTTGTCTGGTTAAAACAAGTATGTCTGCTGCTGCTTTCTAATTGGAATGTGTGTTAATTTGATTATGAATATAGATGCTACAGCTCTGTAGTCTGAAGTTGTGAAAGCAAACTACTGATCTTTGTTTTTATTCATAGGTTAATACAGTTTCCTCCACCACCGTTGAAAGGGGGAATAACTGTGACACTGGAAGATCTGCAGTGCCTTGATAGTGGGCAGTACCTCAATGATGTCATCATCGATTTTTACCTGAAGTAAGTGAAAGTTTGGCCTGTCAGGTGATTTTTTTTTTTGTTTTGTTTTTCTTCATTTTTTTTGTGGAGAAAAAAAATTATATATATATTTTTTTAAAACAGATACCTTATCCAGAATGCATCTGCTGCTATTTCTAAGCGATCCCACATCTTCAGCAGCTTTTTCTACAAGCAGCTGACACGCCGGGACAACGCCAGCGAAGGAGGCAACAACGACTCGTAAGGGAACCAGTGCTGCATATTTAGACTAAAAGACTTCTTATGTCTGGAAAATTTAAACATAAAGTATTATAATTCCCTGAAAGATTTTAAGAACTCCTTTAAGGAGTATTTGTTTTTAAGAAGGTAAGAAGTTGCCCAGTTCTTTCAACAAAGAAATATTTCACCAGACATAGAATCGAACATCTTTTATGGCCATCTCAGTCCTCAGACCTAAATGCAATAGAAAATCTGTGAGGTTATCTGATGAGGATGCAAGAGTTGCCTCTGGATGATCTGCAGATATTGTCCAGAGGGATGACACTCTGTAAACTCCAACTTACAAAAAAACCAACTGATGCTCTATTGACACAAAGATGTCCAAACTTTTACCTGTGCCAGTAAGTAATTAATTTTCACTACTGAATACATTTAGTCAAGATAAAGGTTTTTTTTTATTTATTTTTTATTTTTTTTTACATAATTTAATTTAAGATTGTGCTGCTGCAATAACAAAAATGTCTTTGTTTCAACGCTTGCTATAGATTTAAAGCATATTTGTTTGGTTTTGCTGTCTAAACGACTTTTTGTTTTACAAAGCTGTTACAAATCAGAACTGTTTTATAACTTCTGTTTAATATAGACTCAGTTGTCAGAGGCAGAGGCGGCACCAGCGAGTGAAAACGTGGACCCGACATGTGGACATCTTTGAGAAGGACTTCCTGTTTGTTCCTGTTAATCAAGAGTAAGCACAGAACTCATGAAGACATGTGTTTTACATCCATTTGTGTACAATGTGTAACCTGCTGCTTTACTTTTTTCTCTGTCCAGAGCTCACTGGTATTTAGTTGTTGTTTGCTTTCCTGGGCTGGAAGAGCCTCAGCTGGAGGACTGGGTGGTAGAATCGCAGGGTCAAGATGAGGCCCAACAATGTAAAGGCTCTAATGATCATTCAGAAATCCTGGTGAGATTAGACCCCAGTGACAGTATGGAGACAGAGACAGGTAGGCAGGCATACCTGTAATGGGATCAGTATAATAATGAGGCAGTGAGTACCTGCTGAAGCCAGATTGATTTTTCTTTTTTTTGTTTTTAGAAAACAGTCAGGATGAAGTGACCAAAGACCCACCGCCTCCTTGTCCAGTTGTAAGAACTAATTTTATTGTGCTCAACAAAAAAGTTTTCTAATTTCTAAAAAAAAAAAATAAAATATTTTTTACAATTTACCCAATATTCTCTTTTTTTCTGTGTAGAGTTGCACAGAACATACATGTCTGAGACGGACCGTTTGCAGAAGGTGAGTTTATCAGCCACCTCAGCAATATCTTGATATGCAAAGGTATTGCATAAGTGTATGATAAGTGCTTATCATACACTTATAAACTATAATGTTTATTTTCTAGTTTGGTCTTTCTGTGAAGGCCTTTTGTGTCTTTCACTTTTTATATAAATGTCAACCACGTTTTGTTTGCATCAAGTATTTAGCATTTTGTTCCTAATGTCGTATTGTACTAAACACTTTTGTTATGTTAACATTAGCTCCTGATTAGGACGATGGAAACATTTTTTATGAAGAAAAGGTCTAAAAAAGTAGCTTGTTTTGAACTTATTGAACAGGTTGACTTTGATTTTGTTCTTTGGAATATTACTGTATATAAGAAGAAGCACAGTTAAAAGCTGGATGAGAATTGTGATCACAGGTTTGCATGTCTTTCTCCTGCAGGCCGTGCATTCTTATCATGGATTCTCTCAAACTTTCTTCCCACGAGCGGATCTGCAAACTCTTACGGGAGTAAGTTGAACACTTTAAGCCTACAGTGAAGGTCTTTGTGAGATGGGTGAGGGACGGGAAGCTTTTCTGTTCTATCAGACATGAAGAGGTTAACTTTGCTAAACACTGTTGACACTTTAATAAGATTAACATTGAAGTTTTTGATAAAAACACCAAAGGCATCCAATGTAAGTTAAAAAGATTTTCTGTCACTATGGTGGAGGTTCTGTGATGTGTGGACTTGTTCCTCTTCACTGCCTGGCACCACCAACTCTTTGGGCAACAAATCTGGTCAAGTTTGTTAAAATGATAAATAACGGGTCCTTGACATGGTCTTTTATCAGATCGGCACAGAAGTGCTTCACCTGGCATGAAATTTACTTTTGTTTGTAACCATCTGGGCACAAGCCTGAATAAAATGGCTGAACTTCTTCATCAGCTTGTGATCCAGCTCTGCAGAGGTCTGAATGAGCCATTCATTTGACTCAGGGATGATGGAGAAGGGATGTGTGGGGAATCCCTGATCTAGAGAAATTGTAACAAAAGATGGGTTCCTTCTCCCCAGGATATTTTGCTGCAACTACTTCTAAGCATGTTTTTGTTTCCTACTGTGTAAATCTTCTAAATTCAAAGTTTGGGGTTAGGAAAAGAGTCCAGTGTGGGTCTACATTACTCCAATAAACAATTATCAGGGATATTTGCCAGGAGGTTTGGTTGCTGTGTGTTGAGCTGATTCGTGTGTTCTCTCTCCAGGTATTTGCAGTCAGAATGGGAGGTTCGTCGTGGAACATCAAGGGAGTTTGGTTTAGAGCAGATGAAAAGCTCACATTGTCAAGTTCCACTTCAGGATAACAGCAGTGACTGTGGCCTTTACCTCCTTCAATATGTTGAGTGTTTTTTAAAGGTACAACGCTTAAGTTTATGGCCCTTAATTTTATTGGATAATCTGATATGCTTTGAGAAGTATATGTCATGCTTTTTGTTTTGTTTTTTTTAAGGTGAGCTCATAAAATGATTTGTTGTTCTGCAGGACCCTGTGGTGCATTTTGATTTACCTCTGCAGCTGCAAAAATGGTTCTCCCGCCAGGTGGTTCGGAAGAAACGGGATGAAATCCGAAATCTGATCCTTAACATTTACCGGCATCAAAACCTGGACAGTAAAAACACATGAAGTAGCTCTGCTGCTACTTCTCTATAATGACTAAAGTCATTATAGAGCATTGCTCATAATGAGCTAAAGACATTTTATTTCAGTGTAAACTGGAACAAGTTCCTCTGAACATGATTATTTCAGCCCATGTCTTTAATTAAACCAATAACCATAACTCAAATATTTGGTAAGTAGAAATCAAAAATGTCTGTTCATCCAACCAATTAAGGCCTAAAGATTTGCAAACCCTGACAGATTGCTGATTTCTTTTTTTTTTGAAGGCTCAGTGACTTTTATAAAATTTGTATCGAAGAATTGAACAGAAGTTGCATTTAAATATTGGTTTGAAAGTGAAAACAGGACAATGTTAAAGTGTAGCTCATGAAGAAAAATTGAGGGGTTGGAATTAGTTTACCTGGTTTGTTGACCATTGTTACCTTACATGTTGTGTGTTTGTTTGAGTTAAAGATCTGATTATTGTGATGGGTTTATTCCATCTGTTTACCAAGATTTAAACCTCTGGATCATAACAAGGAAGGAACCGATTCAGTCGGCAGTCACCTCTGTGCTGTGAAGCAAAACATTTATTCTGTGCACAAATCTACAGGAAAAACCAGTACTGGTCCCACGTGAAACGATGCAGTCGACATAAATTATACCCAGTTACCGCTTGACTTCATTATCTGTACAGTAGAGTTAAAAATTAATATTTTGGTTCAGATTTTAGAATTGACTACTTGGAGAAGTTGAACTTGTTCTCTTGCGGTCAGAAATTGTTAAAAGCATTAAAAGCCCAACCTAGTGACATTGGTTCAGTTTGCTTTTTTGATATGTTTAAAACTTATCACTTTAGCCCCAGTTTGTTGGCTTTACTGCTGTTTGAATTCGTCGTAGGACATGACTCCTAATTTAATTTAATTTTATTTTTTCCACATTCTGGCTTCTTGTTTTATATTTATATTTTTAATTCACCATCTGTAATTGAATTAGTTTAGGATGAATGTGTGTGATGAACATCAGTTAGCTCAGCCCCTAAATGCAGTTGGTTTCTGTTGTGCATTAAAGCTTCTTGAACAAACTAAATCCGACTGTATGGTATTTTTAATTTGAAATGAGTGAAGATTTAAAGGAATCAACAGATTCTTTTGCTTTATAGTTTTTCCAAGCTTTGCTAACTTCTTTTCCCCCCAATAGTTTCTGAAAGCTTTCCTTTTTACATGCACTGCGACAAATTGAATTCTTTAACTTCCTTTAGCCAAAACGTGTTTACGTTGTAGTGCTTGCTGGAATAATCTGCCAAGTGTTACATGCTCGGGTATATTTAGTCCGTCTGACTTGAAGATCCGCCTACTGAACTGTGCCATCCATTTAACTAAAACATTTGTCTTGCAAAAGTTTTCGTACTCCAACATTACTCACATCTTCTAGGTCAAACACAAATTCAGTATATTTTATTAAGGTCTTATGTGAAAGACTACAAATTGTGCCTTACATGAAACGGGGGAGAAAAAAGATTTTCTTTCAGATCTGAACTTTTTTTATAATACCCTTTAAATAAAATCTGGCTCAACCAGTTGCCTTGGGAAGCCATGTAACTAATAGAAGTGAAGAAGAACAACTAGCGACCCGCATTACCTCGAGAAGCTGGAGTGGTAAAAATGTTGAACCTTGCATCTCCTATACATTAGAGCAAAACCGAGTTGAAAGTTGTTACCCTACTTTGAGAGACCATGTTTGGTGAACAGCTCACCATCACGAATGCAGCTGATGGAGTTTGAATAATTTGCAAAGATTGGGTAAATGTCAGTGTAGCTGCCACACTTACAGCACAAAGTGTTGATTCTGGTGTATTTACCTGACAACATAATCAATACTTTTACTAACACTGTCTGATCTAAAGCCAGGTCCATGGCAGAAAACATTTAAAATCTCTCTAATTTGGTTAAAAAATAATAATAGAAAACTACTTTGACTACAAAATAGTGAAAAATGTTAGTGGTGGTTTACGTGTTTGTGTATATATCCAAAATAAATCCAAACTTCTTCCAGTTATTTTTTGGAGACCTTTGTGCCAATTCAATCCCAGCCCATACTTTTCTGCTCCTTTCTTACTTTTTTTAAATTGCTTCCATCTGCATGATGACTACTTAAAGCCAAGAAGGGACTGATCTGTTTTACACAAGCAGGATAAAATCTCCAAGAAGTGTTAGGCCCAAGTCAGGGGATTTTAGTTATTTTAATTTAGGAAAAGTGTATTAACTTATAGCTGCTGCTCTCAATTATTCTTGCTTTATTTGTTTTAGGATGCATTTAGATTGAAATATAGTGGATTTGATGTTTTTCCAAAAGGCTCGAGCAAGGCTTTGTTGAAATAGCAGCACCTTTCTCACACACACACCTACCTCTCTCATTCTCAAAGATAACCCTCCTCCTGCAGCTTTCTGTTTCATTCTCTCTTTCCCCTTTGCTCTATGTCCTCTCTTCACAGATTTGCCCCAGTAACTTCTTGACGAGTTTTTCTAACAGGCTTAAAAACAACAGGATTAGAGAGAATTAAAAAATCCCCTTCTCTCTACAGGCCATCTGCCTGTCCACCTGAGCCAGGGGCTGGACTCTCAGCACGGTGACACACACACCTTTCAGCCGCATAGTGAACCAAACCAGGGACAGGCTCCATTGTCAAATGCTTTCTCATCATTATTGGTTTTCCTTTGGCGTTGGAGAGTTTTGAACTATGCAAACTCTTAAGCAGCTATGTCGTCACTTGAGAGGAAAGACATGTCTTCTTGATCCCTTTCCGAGTCCACGGATTTAAACCCAATCACGGATTTAACATGAGCAGCGCTTCCTGGAGAAGTGTTTTCTTTTGTGCTCTCTTTAGCCTCACAATCATCATTTTGAGCAGACTCTCAGGTAATTAGTAGTAAACCAAATGTTTTCTGCGTAGTCATGTGCAGCTTGGGAAAAAAAGAAGGCAAAGGTTTTGAATAATTATTATTTTTTCTTTCGTGATTGTACAGATGCCACACTGGAAGGCTCCTCTATGGGATACCTGGGTAAGCCTTTTTCTCAGGAGCCAGTGGGGTTTCCTCAAATCATCCGGGTGTCTGATGTGAAGGCATCTCATGACGACCATGCTATCACCTCTCGAAGGAAAAGGAATATCTTTTATCAGGGCGGACTCAGACTGTGTGGACAAGAGACTGCTGAAGAGGTTGTTGCAAACCATTTAGGCTATTTTCACCTCAGAGGTAAGTTGGCTGGGCTTTGTCTGGATACTGAGAGCTGTTAGATCTAATGAGATATACATTTGGAAAAGTCTATGGTCCACTCACAGGGTCACTTAACCCAAGCGAAACACAAGAGCACACTCAACTTGTGCCATCTTCACGAAATCTGTTCCTCAGAAAGAAGCACACATATCAGCAAGTGGCAGCTTTGCCTAGTCAGTAATACTTTTATAACAAATTTATGTCAGATCATGATTTCTTGGTTAATGTCAAGTTGTCATAACAAAGACATTTTGAATATTGTCAACTTTGTATTAAAAGTGTCATGATTTACCGAATGACACTTTATGACAACAGTCATAAATATCCATGAAGACTTACTCATGTTCATGACAGGTGTTATGTCATGTTTATGTCATGACAATCTTATTCACAACCTGTCAAATAAAGTGTTACCGAAGTAGGTGATCAATCACATTATTTTAGCAGTTTGATTAAATTTAAAATGTAGAAAATGATTATGCAATTAAAAGGTAGTATATTGTTTATTTCTCTAAACCTACGGCAGTGTACAAAGATTTAACTACTTGCAGCGGTAATATCCACAAAAGCCTGTTAAGCTAACTTAGAATAACATGAATAGAGTGGAGGATAAAAACAAAGTCTAACATAATATTTATGCATATTTGTGAATTTCTGATGGGTTTTAGCCACAATTAATAAGATGGGTATTATATGTTGTGATTCATGATGGTGGAGGATTGTTTTAAGCCATTAAAGCCTTTACTAAAATTTCTGCTTGATGATAAAAATTAAAATAAGACCAGGGTACATCCAGGCCCCAAAATAATTTTACAAAGCAACAAACAGCTGTTGTCATGGCGTGCCACTGCAGTCATCAAACTCTTTTTAAAGACCCGCTTGATGTTCTTTTAGATGACCTCAGATGAATCAGTCCATCGGAAAATTAAATCACTCCCTCTGGACTCAATTTTACCTTCATTATTTCTTTCTGATTTCAATTTATTCTTTTAACCTGAATGGACAAAATCCCCTCTGTTTTTAATCTCAACGTGACTCAATCAATAATAATTTACATCACGGCAGTGAGGTGAATTTTTAAGGGGGGGAGTATTCAGTTTTTTGCTCCTCTACAGTTTCTCCCCAGATTTAAATGCTTGTTCAGTTACATCCTTGAGAAAAGCAACACGTCATCGACTTAGAGTTTTGCAAAATGTGTCAGAAAGCATGTCTTGGTGTGACTCAGTTTTGACAAAATTAGCATACTGTACCAGAAAATAACATGATTTCAGTCAGCCAGCTAAACATAAATGCTTAAATATGCATCAGAATAAGTGGATTTAGCAACTAGGCTCTGACTTTGTCGTTCCATGCCCATGTTGCTCATCATGGTAACCATCTCCTAGACTGAGCAGACCTCAAAGCCCGTAGGTTTATGCCGGGTGGTGGACTGACTGACAGACAGTAGGGTGACATGCAGAATGAAGCAGAAAACATGCAGAATGAAGATAGCACCCAAAGGGATGAGAGATGTTTGTTACTTTCTGTGGGTAATGAGGAAGGTCAGGTCCACTCATACTTATTTCATGATTTATGTGTTATTAAGCTAATAATTTCATTTAAGCAAAATAAAAAATATAAAGGATTTTTTTTCTAAAAACTGAAAATGACTTGTTAAAAATAAAATATGTACTTCACAGCTGACATGGCAACAATGTGAAATTTCTGCTTTATTTGGTTCATTGAGACTTTAGCAAATGGATGCAAAAGTGGGATCTGCCCACAATATACTGACCGTTTTGACTTGTTAATGCTGCCTGATTAGCTTTTGTTTGTTTATCTGGCTGTGATAGTAGAAAGTGGATTTATTTAGGTTAGACCGGCAGGGGATGGACTGAACAGTCCTCTGACATTGCAGAAGAGCCCAGCAGGTCGAGCCATGAAGTAATGTTGACATTTGTACACCTTGAGTTTTCACTGGTTGAATTACTCAAAAATGTTCTTATGATAAAGTTTACGCTAAAATAGGAAGCAGTCAACTTTGTCGCAGTAGCACATTGCTAAATAGAAAGACCTGGAGGTTTGGTTAATCGGCTGATGGCCTCTTTCTCTGGTGACCAGTGTGTCAGGAAACCGTGTGGGAGGCTTTCAAGATCTTCTGGGATCGACTGCCTGAGCAAGACGAGTACCAAAGCTGGATGAATCAGTGCCAGGAAGGCACAGTCACTGTGCAGGATATTGGCAGCTATTTTAGCCAGTCAGAGGAGCATCAGGCTCTGGTCAAACAGGTGAGTATGTACTCTACTGACTTTATAGAAGTGGAAATCTGTGTGAAACCAATATGTCTGCTGGCTGGTCGATACTGAAGTTTCTAACTCTGTTTTATGTTTTCAGAGAATGTCGCATTCAGTTTTGAAAAGGTAAAGAAAACTGTCCGCTTGTTTAATACGTCACTGAAACATGAATGTTTTCTCACCATGAAGTCTGTGTTTTGGTAAACGTGTCATTCTTCCCACCGTCTGTAGTGAGCCCACCCGGTCCTGGAAGCATATGTGCAGGTAAGGTTGTTAAGGCCATTCAACCTTACCTGTTCATATTCCTACTCATCTGTAATCGTAATCTAACTCATCTTTTCATCTCTTACCTTTGAATCCCAAGGATTCATAAATCCAATTGACTGGTTGATCATAGGTATACAGCCAGGGGGATAATTATGTGTTCCTCTGATGTTTTTCTGAGTTTGCTCACTGCATTTAAATGAACAGTGTCTACATTCAAATTTCAAAGAGAATATCTATCAAAAATACAAAAAAAGCACAATACTTGTTAAAAATATATTACAAAACAAATAAAGGAAATTGATTTTGATGTCATTATGTGAAATAAGCACGAGTATTTTCCTCCATGTATAAATGGTGCCCTGAAAAATGAGCTACTGTTTCGCCAACCCGACCCCCTGATCCATTTAAAATGCAGGAAATAGTCTGACATCCAGAGGTGGGATAAAATACAGTGCAGCCTTGCACAACACACATAAGTTAGTATCACTTATTGAAGCTGGAAGCATTTGACACCTGCTCAGTCACTGTTGGTGCAGCTCCCTGTTGACTCAACCTTTTTAGGGGACAACTAATAGAAAAGTTGCCCATGGCAACTGCCTATATGGCCTAATTCAAAATACGGCATCAACTTTCTGCCACAACGGGGTTTATTAATTGCAGAGGAAAAAATAAATGTTCTAACTCATTTTACAAGTTTCTTCAAACAGTTGTTGTAGATGGTGATGGATGTGGGAAAGAAAGATCTCATGTAGCAGTCAGTGTTACAGTGAATCAAGAGAGGCTTCTGACCGAAGACACTTTGTTGTTGTATGACAGTCTAACGGACGGGATGCTAAGGGTTTCTGTAATGTTCTTACAAGGAGGAAACACAACCCCATGCCCATGATGAAGGCCATGAACCAGCTGCTTTCAATCAGTGGCTTTCTGGTCGTAGCACCATGCTAGATCTTGCCTGGAGATATGAATAAGATCTTGAAAAAGATCACTGGTAAAGAGTTGAAGTACTGCATTCACATTGTGTTAGACCAAGCATTTAATTAATAAAAAAAACTTAGGAAGGAGGGTTGTGGTCAACACCATCCCACCATTGTAGCTGTTCTTTAGTAAATAGAGTGATGTCAGCATATCAAGAAGTCTGTGAACAGGATCATGAACCATAAAATCTGAGATGACAACTCTTTTACCCCATCCACAATGAAGATAACCCTTTGTGGATTTTGCTCACAGCATGACATTGACCCAAAACAAACAACCAGGTGACACAGGAGTGAATAGAGGTGAAGCACATTAGGGCCATGGTGCTGAGGACTAGTCGGTTCCCTGACCTCTGTTCTTCTGAACACGTGAAGTTACCAAGAATCGAAATGATTTAGGTAGATAATTTCTTATTGGATTAGTGGAGCAAACCCCCTTCTGAGTCAGCCAAACCAAGGATTAACTATTAGAGTTATGTCCTTATCAGTAAATTCTAAATATTTCCTCGAATTTTGAAGTCCTTTTTTGCTTATTTCACTTACTGAGATGTATATAAAATTTTTTTTAAGCTTTATCTAACTCACCTTTTCTGGATTCTTGGTAGATATTCTGTCTCTTTGCAATAACATGTTCAAAATCAGCTGTTCATTTGTTTGTAGAAACTTTTAAAGATTGGCAGTGGATCAAATAAATATTTCCCTCTCTGTATGCAGGTATTTGTTTGAATTCCCTTTCTAAAGAATAACATTGTGGCTGTTGTTTTAGCTTGCTCATTTACTAATAAAATTTTTTGCAACTAATTAAATAAAATTTTTAAAAAAAACTTTTTTTCAGGCCAGTTATTAATCGGTGACTACGTAAAACATAATTGTAGGAATCGAATACCCATGTAATCTTTAACATGGTGTTGTTATCAACTAAGTCTATTTTACGTTTTGCAGAAAATGTATTGTAAACTACACAAATGTAAAGTATGAATTTTGAGTGACAAAATGTGTCAGTGCATCAAAATGAAAAGAAGTTCAGGGTCTCTTGAATTAACTTCATTGATTCATTCTGTTTGACATTGTAATGTAAATAAAACACTAAAATAGTAGTATGTATATATACGTTTATGTATAGTCATATTGGCAATCATTTTACATTGAATGTTACATAGTCTGAAGTTGTTTTAGATTTCAAATATAATTTGGAACAATTTCTCCTATTATCATACAATTAAGATCAGTGGAATGATAAAATGACATTAATACAATTAAAATTTCATGGTTACAAAAAAACGTGATGCTTTCCTTTATACTTTTTGCAATGCAAACTAAGCACCCAATACAAAAATGTTTAAATAAGTGAAAATGCCTCGCAGATTAATTCAGAAAGGATTGTTAAAGAAAAATGAAAATAGCAGAGAATGTTTTACATTTTATAATTGTAATTACTAATCTAAAACAATCTATTGTCACAGTAAATAACATCTTGTGCCATGGTGTACTAAATGTAAGGGATAAACTTAATTACCTCAGATTGTGGCTTTGACCATCTTTGCTAGGAGAAAAAAAATAATCTTTATGTTCTTCTCCTTCGAGATTTACGTTAAAGTGAAATCCACAAAGTTATCTCTTAACCTTTGTTCCCATCTTTACCCACAGTCCACATGATGTTGTAATCTGGGATTAACACTGCATCAACATTTTTTCTTCCCGTTGTACAGCACACCAACAGCAGCGAGTTCAGAAACAGTTGAAGCCCCTGAGTTAGGTCAGTGTCACTGCTGATAACACTGCAACATACTCACATGCTTATTATACACCTCATCAGGAACTGTTGTGGTTTCAGAGTTTGCTACTTACCTGTCTTGTTGTGTGTTTGATCCATGAGCTTCACTCTAGTTCAGCTCAGCTTGAGATTCTAAGACAGTTTAGGGTCAACATTTCATCACGTTGCAACCACAAAATTTAATATATTGGGATTTTATGCGCTGGACCAACACAAAGTTTTAAGTGGAAGGAAAATGACGGACATGATTTTTCACCATTACAACTTGAAAACTGTGTTACTCATTTGTATTCAGTGCCTTTAATAAAGTGTAGCTTTCTGACATAGCCTAATAAATTAAGAAATTAAATTATTAGTTAAGGTGGAGTGTGTGGAAGTACACACTCCACCTGTGTGTAATTTAATCTCAGTATAAATGTGTTACTTTTCTGTGAAGGAGAACATTAATGAACAAACAGGACCATGAAGGCCAAGGAACACTGCAGACAGGCCTGGGAGAAAGTTGTGAACAAGTTTAAAACAGAGTTAGGTTATAAAACATTAAAATATAAACAGATTATGGAGTACTGTTTGGTCCATCATATCAAAAGGCCATTATCATTATCATAAATACATTGAAGTTTCTGGCTGCAACGCAACAAAATTTTAAATAGTTTATAATGAATACTTTTCCAAAGCTTTGTATTTTTTCAGAGTCAATCTGAATTAACACCCTGTTTTTTTTATTACACAAAATAAACAATGCAGAGGAAATAGATAAAGGAAAGGACATCACAGACATAATTTCACCAGAGGTGGAAGAGAGTCCAGTGGAAGAGAGTCCAGTGAGTACACAGAGATATTGTTTGCGTTGTTGTGCATCACAAATGTTTGTGCTTTCCTGCAGTTTGATTACGTTTTGTTTTTTTTATGGTACAGCTGTTCAATGAAATCACCATTCAGCCCACGGCTGCCCCCGTTCTGGAGCAGGTGGTGGAGCTGAGCATCCTCCTGACCGGAGAGGTCTTCAGCGACGAGCTCAGAGATCCAGCCAGCCTCAAATTCCAGACGCTCAGCAGAGATCTTGCGGAAAAGGTTTGTCTCAGGCTCCATCTGGGTCTGTTTTGCCATGGGAGATTATGGCATTGTCATCAAACATAATCTAATTACCTAATGCCCTGCGATTCCTTGCATTGTCTGTTTTAAATGCATTTTAACGACAGCAGTAGCTAAGCTTAGCACCATGGGCTCAAAGCTTGCAGATTTTATAGTTTGCACTTGGTAATGGTAAAATAATTACTTCTTGTTCTGAAAACACAGCTTTATAAGATTTCATGGGAAAAGATAAACCTTTGCACATGTAAGTATTTGTACAGATACTGTTTGAAGCAACTTTTACAAGCACCTGGAAAATTTTGTAAATGTGTTGGTGAACATCTGTTGCATTAACCACAACTAGGAGCCACAATGTACTCCCAAATACAAACATAACTCATAGACAGCATCTTGGATAAAAGTCAGTATTTCTTTTTACATGATGGTTGTGTTTGTGTTGGTCTGCTTTCTTTGTTTCTGATTTTCTTCTTTTACCTTCTGTGAGTATTTTCAACATAAATAAATCAGCATTACATACCAGCACCCACCATGCCTGCATGAAGTCTTGCATACCTTGAAGAGATCATGTGCTTGCAGACTGAATGTTTTTTCAGTCTTTCGCTTTCATCCTTTTGTCTGAAAGTTTTGATAAATTGTTTGAGGGAAGCAATGTATGTTGATTTATTTTATGTTGAGGAGCAAGACCTTTTCTTATTTGTTAAAGAAGATTATTGGTAACAAAGTGAAGCATCAATTAGAGATTTGTGGCCACTTCACCGCCTTTGTTTTCCTGTAAAGCGTCGGCCTGTCAACTCCGATTTTAACACATTTTTAAGAGCTATGATATAAGTTATTAGAATATTCTTTCCTTTGTATTGTGAGCTATCAGAGACAACAGTCACTGTAAAACGTAATTTTACTAGTTTTAAAATGATTATTAAATAAATTCATGCTTTGAGTAGGCTTTGGTATCTTATATTAGCAATTAGCACAGATAACTTGCTTGACATTACGACAACAGCTGTCATTTTAAATCTAAAAGAGCTAGCTTTGAGTCTTCTCTCAGTAACAACATCCTCACTGAAGAGTGTTATTATCAGTGCAGCCAAAGTCAGGACTGATGAAGCTAAAAATATTTGATGATGGTCACAAACTGATTTCTCTCTGCATCTTTGCTTTAGTCACAGTATATTGGATTTGTGTTTCTGCAAACGAGTTTGTTACGACACTTTGAGAATTAGAACGAATCACGAGCAATTGCTTTAATCTCGTGCCTGACTGTGTTTGTGCAGATAGAAGATGCTCTAGAGGGGCTTCCCGGCTTTAAGAGTGTGTCTGTAATCGACTTCAGGTTAGTTTCTTATCCCACACCTCATGTTTTGATGCTAATGCCATCTCTGCTGTCAGCAGAAATCTAACAGCTCCTTCCTGTTTATCTAGACCACAGAAGGACACGCAGTGGTGAGTTACTGTACTGTGTTGTTTAACCCTGCATATCTCTTATCGTTCCTCAGGTAGATTTAAATGTATCGCTAGTTGTACGTGTTAATGATAATCTTAGTGCGGCCACCCACCTGTTAAGCGGGATCAGGATGGGTCGTACCAAGTAAACAGGTGCTATTATGTGTGAGATTTATAACCTCACTGATCTGAGTAAGAGAAGAGGTTTATGACATGGAGTGTGGGTCTAAAGAAAAATATTAAAGCTAATATGTTAAAAAGGCAACAGAACAAAAACATTTAAGCCATCTGGTATACAAACTGAAAAAAAAAAAAAAACAGATTGCAAAACTGTTTAAAAAGTTGCAAAACCCACCATCTGAAAGCAAAACAACCATATTTTTACCGAATGTGTTAATCAGTAGAGTAGCACTTGGGGTTCATTATGAAACTCTGCACTTCTGCCACTTTTTAGTTGTATATCTTTTATATATTATATATATTTTAGTTGTATAACTTTTTAAGTTGTATATCTAGTTATTGTACATCTATTTTAATTGCTTAGGATAATTTTAGTTAGACTGTGCCTCTTATTGTACTTAATGTTAGTAATGTCCTGTCTTGTATCACCGTGAGAGGGAGAGAAACGTCATTTTGATTCCCTTGTATGTCTGGACATGTAAGAGGAATTGACAATAAAGTTGAAAGTTGAAGTTGAAAGTATATTAATTGTTATCATGCTAGAAGCCAGACTAATCATCTGGCTTATAACAAAAGCCTCACAATATCAAAGTCTCTTCGGCATACTGAGCTTAATTAAAACCAGTTTATGAAGAAAACTATTTTATGTCGCAACACACAGAGCCTCCATGTAGTCATAGTATGAAGTTGAATGATTGTTATAATATTAGTCATAATAACTGTAGCGACTAAAATCCTCTATTTTAGGCTACTGGTGGTTGTTTCTGGAAGACGTTCGTTTTACGTGCGCTCAGTCAAGATTGAGGATGCCGTTCTTTAGTTCAACTTATAATAAAGTCATTTATTATTCAAACATAGTCCATTGTTTACTATTGCCATTTAAATCAACATAAATTCAACACCAAAACCTAAACCAAGCACAGTAGAAAACTGTTTCCTCTTTCCATTGACCACACCTGAACAGAATCATGATTGGCCTTAAATAACCCATCCCCCATCAGACACTCGGAACACAAAATGAAATACGCCCCCTGGTGGCGATAAACAGTAAAGTATAAATGGCTCCTACAATAACCACTATAAAGTTGCTCTAAAAGTTGTACTAAAAGTCCATTAAAAGTGCTAACTTTGCATTTTTGTTGTAAATAATGACACCTTAAAGCAAAGTTGGCACTTTTAACGGATTTTTAATCCAACCTTTATAGCAACTTTGCATTAAATGTGTCATTATTTACTGAATTGCACGTCATGACAACAGCCAGACATTCATAGACTCCTTCATGTTCATGTCAGTGTCATGTC
>CAEFZY010025908.1:0-60131 GCA_903066815.1 Brachyrhaphis roseni
AGAAGAAGAAGAAGAAGAAGAAGAAGAAGAAGAAGAAGAAGAAGAAGAAGAAGAAGAAGAAGAAGAAGAAGAAGAAGGTTTTGAAAAAGCTGGCAGGGGGCGGTAAACGCCACCTGACCCTTTGGCTAGCCACGAAGAAGACACATCACTCACAACGTGTAGCAGCAGTGAAGCAACATGGCTTTGAATGGAGGTTTGTGAACGTAACTGTCTGTTAATTTCGAAGTTTTAAGCAACAACTTGTATAGGTTTATGTATAATAGTATTTAGCACTTATTTCTGTTAGCTTGTGTCGACTGAGCTGCTTCGTGTACGTGTTGTTATCCTGACGTTACCCCGGTTGCTTTGACTGCTAGCTTGTTATTTTCTGACAACTATTGTAGAAAGCAAATAGAGATCAATACAGCTTTACTCAAACAAATTAACTGAAAGCTTTACATTACAACATGTAATAAACAATTAAACAGGTAGCATGTTTGTAACGATATTACAGAAATATGTGCATGTAGCATAGCTGATATTGTCAGAGTGTGTTTGCTCGGATATTGTTTTTCACTCGTTGTTGCCGACCTGTAGATGAAGAAGACTTTGAGTGGGAGCCTCCAACAGAAGCTGAGATGAAGGTGATTCAGGCTCGCAGGGAGAGACAGGACAAGATCAGCAAGCTGATGGGAGATTACCTCCTGAAAGGGTACAAGATGCTGGGGGACTGCTGCGAGGTGTGCGGGGTAAGCAGGACGTTTGCTTGTAATAATCTAGTCCAAATAAAAGCGGAAGCACTTCATAAAAACTCATATTAAGAATGAGCTCAAGCACACTGATCAGGAATAGTACTGTTACAGCCTGCATAGTTCTGTTTCAGCCCTCATTTTACTGTCACAGCAGTCCAAATATGTTTTAAGATTTTAGTGGCAGATATATTTAAATCCTGTGGAATGAGAGGTGATTGGATCTGGAGTGTGTTCTGATATTTCTCCAGCATTAACTTCCTCAGCCAATATCAGTTTCTCTTGTTGTTAATCCCCAAACTCTTGGAACGAGGCTGCAGTAATCTATTTTGCATGTTTTCCTATTACTTTCTCCTTCTTCTCAACTTTCCATTAACATGTTTGCTTCTGTAGCAAAAAAAACCCAAAAATGACTGTTTCGGGCTTTTTGTACTATTATGTCTCTTTTTTTATTATTGGTTTTAAGTAATATTCAAATGTTCTAGGTAACTGAATGTTGAATTTTCATTAGTTATAATATTAATATTATGTATTAATACTGGTAAATATGGCAATATCAATTACGATTTATGCCTGTTTTGGTGTTCCTGTTTTTGTCATGTGTGTTTCCTGTGACCTTTAGCATTTTGAAGATGCTAAAGGTCAGTAACAATTATCGCACTGCAGACATTTACAATATGAGTAAAAAAAACAGTGTTACTGGGAGCAGTGACTATTAGTGAGTGGAGGTTGTTGTCACGGCTTTGAGTGTGAACAATGGAGAAAGATTCACTTATCTTGGCACATGTTTGTGTTTCCAGACCGTTCTTCTTCAGGACAGACAGCAGAAGAACTACTGTGTCTCATGTCAGGAGCTGGACTCTGATATTGATAAGGACAACCCTGGTAAACTCCTACATGTTTTTTTTTCTGTCGTTTTCATGTTCCTTTATTCTTTTTACAGATGTTTAAGTTTATCCTCTTTTTTTATAGCTCTAAATCCACAAGCTGCCTTGTCCCAGGTGAGAGAGCGACAGCTGGCAGCCCAGGTCCCATCAGCGGCACCTGAACTCATCGGAGGACCAACCAGCAGTCAGGCGAGCGTGTCGGTTCCTCAGCCCAGACCGGAGCACTGCGAGGGGGCCGCCGCTGGAGGAAGGGCCCTGTTACCTCCACCCGTCGTCGCGTCTCCACCGCCTCCTGCCTCCACCACCACCCTGGCTCCCATCCGTCCCCCGGTTTGTCCGCAGAACACCACCCTGCGACCCGCTTTGGAAGAAGCAGAAGAAGCGGTTCTGACTAAACTCCGCTGGGCCACCACCCAGTTACAGAGCTCGGCTTCGCTGGAGGCCAGCATCCAGCTGTGCAGCCTAATCAGCAGCTGTGCCAACTCACTGCGAAGCCTCAGGGAGCTCAGCCAGTAAGCACACAGGACAGACGAAAAGCATAAAGTGATAGGAGCGCTGGTTCTTCTTTGCTTTGGAGTACTGACTGTTGCCTTGCTTCTCTCTCTCTAGCTGAATACTTGCTTACAGCTGAATCTGAAGTTGCTCCTAAACACACTTGAATTAGGATTCAGATGTTTTAAAGTGCACGACTTACTCCTGAAATTATGCAGGCATGCACCTAACAGAAAAATGATATACTGATGTAATAGCTTTTGTCAAATTGTAACTTAAAATTACCAACATTTAGCATTTCAGACTTTTTGACTTGTTCATATTAGTTTAAATGTATCCTATTGAGATTATTAAAACAGGGAGATTTTACATAGAAAATGAAATCTTGTGATCTTGTGCCCTCTTGTTTCTCCACAGCCATCTGCAAAATGTTCTTGTGCTGCAAATCAGATTTGTTAAATTAACAAATTTATCCTGAATGTGATGTTGCGTACATCTGACCTTTAGGAGATCGGTTGCAGTTCAAAGGTTGTTTGGCTTGATTTAAAAATTCTCTTTTTGACCCCCTTGAGAAGCAAACGTGGTTTGTGAGGCTTTTGGAAGAAAGAAAAACTGCCAGGAAAAGCCGACAGTCATGTGGATGTTTTTGCATGAATGCTTGTATGAGTTTATTTTCAGTTTATTATAGCAAGTAGAATAAATAAATCTTTGCAATTGTACATCATATGACAGCACTTCATTTTAAAGATCCCATCCTTAATGATGTGTCTGAAGTAGCTAGTTTTTAAATAATGGACCAGAATAAATCCTGTTCTGAAGCTGCACAGTGTGTTTCTTTCCACAAGAGGGAGACAAAAATGATCTATTTTTTAATAAATAGGTGAAATAAAAATATGAACTGAAATTATTTTTCCCATAGACTTTCAGAGTTTACTCTCCTTGGTCTACTTTTATATTTCTTTCATGTCACAACCTTCTGCATATAATATTGGGATTTTTTTTAACTGACTGACAAAAAGTGAAACTTAATTGTGAAGTGAAAGGATTGCTGAGCTGTGCATTACCCAGCCCCTTTTACTCTCATTCATCTAGATAAAATCAAATACAATTACCAACAAAGTCAGTTGGTCAGCGCATATGTAGAGACCATCTGTGTGCAATTTAAGCTCAGCCTAGACGCAGCTGCCCTCAAAAGGATTCTGACGTTTGATGCAAACGCCTTGATGAATAGCAGGGAGCACAACAGACAGGTCAGCAGAAAAGTTGAGGAATCAGAGGTCTAAATTAATAAGAACATCAGATATCATAGTTCAAGTTATCGTCCACAAGTGTGATGGCACATCAGCAGCTGTGCAAAAGATGGCATTAATCAAAGAAGCAGTCAAAAGGCTTATAGTAACTTTGGAGGAGCTGCAGAGATTCATTGTTCAGGTGGGGGAATGTGTTGAATGTTAGTCATGCACTCCAAATATCTGGACTTTTATTGGTAAGTTGGTAAGATTTTCCTTCCACACATATGAAGTGTGTGGAAGACCCACTGCTGTTTCCGGATTTTAAGTGGAGAAAAAATAAATGTTGCTCTCAACATCATCGTCAGGAGAAATAACTGCATCCACATCAAATGAAAGAACTATTTAATCAGAATCAGTCTCCATTTGTAGCAAACAACGACGCGGGGTTTTGTTTTGTCCGGGTGGGAAGGTGGGGGCTGTCAGTGAACGCCCCTTGTTTTACACAAAGAGCAGGACGCAAAACAAAGCCCGGAAGCGTCATATTCTTTCTGCAGCCAAAACTCCCTTTTCTCCCGTCTGAATCCAGGAAGATGATCTCATGTTCTTTGAGTAAACAGCGCCTTTGTGTGAGCAGCTGATCCTGAGAGGTTTTGAAAGCGTAAAATCCACTTTTACTGAGGAAAAAGTGTCATGGACGGGAGTTTAAGCAGAGCAGACTATCGGGTTGGTGCCGCTGTGTTCGCCGCAGAGGGGCTGCCGCCGCTGCCTAAGAGCCTGAGCGGGATCCTGAACTCCAGCGGCGGGTCGTGGAGGGACATGCAGAAGATGCACAGCAAGAGGAGCCGCATCCAAGCAGAGATCAGCTGCAGAGGAGGCAGAGAGGCGGCTGCTGCCAAGCCTGGTGGACTGGACGCTGCGCTGGCGCTGCTGCGCAAAGAGATGGTGAGCTGTTTACTCATCTGCCGCAAAGCATCCACGGTGGGACAGTAAATCTTCCTGTGGGACATTTGGGCTGTCTTAAGCTTTGACTTTAAAATGATAGCTTCCCATGAACTGTTTACTTGACCAAATTAGGGAATTAAAACAGTATTTGTACTATTTGCCTTCTCTTTGTGCCTTTTCCAGAGCAGAATGAATGTTCTATTACTCTGTCATTTTCCCTTGTGGAACCTTTAATGGCTTAAACTTCTTGGAAAAATGAGTCACCATTTTTCTGTTGTTGTGGTTTTAAAAAGGGATTTTAATTATTTATTTTTTCCTTTAATTACACGGTTTTTACACAGTGTCTTGATAACTTTACCTTTAAAATACATTATTTGTGATCTTAATGAGCTAAAACACAAAGGTCTGTATGGGAGCTTTAACAATCTGGACTTTTTGGTTCATTTTCTGCTTCTGTATTTCAGGTGGGTCTACGTCAGCTCGACATGTCTCTGCTCTGCCAGCTGTGGTCTCTCCACGAGGCCATCCAGGAATGCAAGGGCGAAGCCTCCATCACCGCTGACAACGGATACTCTGAGGATGAAGAGGATGAGGATGAACTAGAGGAGAAGAATGAGGATAAAGCACAAAATTCTTCTCAGCATTCTCCCAGAAACTCCTTTCATTTTCACTAGTAAATATAAACACATGGACCAATGGTGAAAAGAGACCGTTTGGCTCTTTGAGACCCTTTTTTATTCACGTTTTAATTTATCACATGCCTGTTTATCAGGCACATTTTGCTCAGTAAAAATGCATTCGATGCTTGTTTTGCAGAAAAGCAGTTAACTAAAAAATGTTTTATATGAGATCACTGTTATGTTCATGTTAACTTTAAGCACATAATGTGGCTTTTATTTTTTCTTAAAGGTTAGTTTTGTTTGCTCATCACACCACATCATTCATGTCATACTTATATCAAACCTGATGGGCTTGAGAAAGAATCTAAGTACACATTTATTAACTTTTATGCCTGATTTAATAAATTATTACTTTTAATCATTTGCATATAGTTTGTGTCTAGAAAGGTATGAACATTTTAGATAAAGCACAATTAGGATTGTTGGGATAACACTGAAAAGAGGTTTCTTCTTCACAAGTTAAGGGTCTTTTTGAAAAAGAAAAATGAAACGTAAAACGCAGAAAAGAAACCAGCAGGTCAACAATGTTGTTTTGAACAGTGCCAATTAAGATTATTTTATATTTGTGCTGTGCATTTAATAGACAGTGGGGAAATTTTGATTGCATACAAAGAATGAATTCTTTGAGAGTGAAATCCAAAATATATGTAGGAAAATAAAGATTCACACAAAAAAGCGTTTTCACCATTTGCGTGGTAATCAACATGAAAACCACCAACGCTGTGTAAATGCAGAATAACTTGGATTTGGCTCATGTGATCCTTTAATGAAGCTGTAAGTTATGCCTAAGTAGTGAAAGAGTTAAAAGTAAAGAACAGTTGAAGTTCATAGGAATGCTCTGATTTAAATGCATTTCTAAAAGGTCAGACAGAACATATTTTTTGTGATATTAAACTTCAGCATGTTAAAAATTTGCCTTTTCCTGACCTTACAAAACTGGATGGGTTGCAAATTGTGGGAGTTTACTTCTAAGGAGTAAACATTTAAAACCCAAAGATTCCTCTCTGACATCTTCTTTATTTATGTTATGATCTGGAAACTTTTCACAGATATTAATTAGGAGATTTTTCCAAATCCTAGAAACAACTTTTATTTAGTACAAACATGCCTTCAATAGCTCTGAACGCCAAAATAAACGTTTCCGAGTTTCTTGTTTTATTTATTTAACTCCCACACATAGTTTGAAAACATCAAGTAAAATGTCAGGTTTTGGTGATGTATAGCAATGATCCTTTTTTCACCTCTGATGTGAATTTTACAATTCAAATAAACAATAAGCACTAGATTGACTAAAGAGATGGAAATTAAATAAAAGATGCAGCAACCTGGTTGTTTAAGGGACAACATTGTTGAAGTACTTGCTTTTTTCACACACATTTTATTCAGGTCCAGTATTCAGTCTTCTTTAGTAGGAGTCTGTCAGGATCCAACTTATTAATTTATATTTACCCTCTTCACCGAACAGAAATGTCCAAATCTTTCAGATTGTGAGGACATGTCTTGTCCAAAGCCTCTGCAGGAGAACCCACAGGTTTTTCTTCCAAAGCTTTCATGTCTTTTGTAGATTTGGATGTATGCTTGGACTCTCTGTGATGCTGAAAAATTAAACTCTGCAGTGTATTAATGCGTCTTAAACTAAGACAATTGTATTGTGCAGGAGACACACTGTGCCTATTCACGAAGGGGCTGCTTCTCTCCTCCATGCCCCCAAGTCATCCGAATGCAGCAGCTTGGAGAAAAACATTTGGTGTGGGGAGTTTTCAAAGGGTGGTTTCATGTTCCACTCTATTTAAAAGGTGCACAAGCTACAGAGATATCAGAAATGGTAGAAAACGTCCCCCTCTGTCTGCCAGTTACTGAGCTAAAGATTTGAATGTACCCAAATTCTGTTCATGTTATCCAAAACTATTCTCATTTGTGGTTTCCAATCAGCTGCATTCAAATATGGACCTATAACTGGCAGCCGCATTTCTTTTATACGGGTTCTGCCCACATGGATGCAGACAAGACACTATTTAACTGTAAAGTCATGATATGGTTAACAGGAAGTTAATGGAGTGAAAAAATGGAGGACAAAAATGTTGTGTACAAAAGGTAAAACATTTGTCAAATCTGTCTTCAAATCAAAATATTAAAAGAAATTGTGCAATAAAAGTGAAAGAGTCAGACTCCTGACATTTAACATGCATCTAATATGAAGGTAAAAATTACATATAGATTGACTACAAATGAGCAGAGTCTGACACTCATTAAAATAGAAATGGTTTCAATTGGACACAAAGTGACACATGAATTACCAAATTGCTAATTATGCAGACAAACCACATTAAGACATAAAATAATGCCCAAAATATGCACAGATTTAAAGTAATCAGAGCAAATTGAAATGCTCAATAAGTTAAGATACTTAACTTATTGTCTTGTAAAAGTATTAACACCCTTTGACCTCTTCACAGGTTTTTGCAAAAAAAAGAGAAAGGAATCCTCATTTAAGGACTTGAATGTATGTTTCTACCAACATTCTTCTTTCTTTGTTTCATTTTGGTCTCATTTGACCTTCGAAACATTTGTCATGTCCCCAACATGACTTTCAGCAAAAGAGTAAATTGGGCTGAATATTCAGGCTCTTCATTAGTAAATATGTTTTTTGTGTGTGTTGTTGTTTTACAATTATCCCAATACAGCACAGTAGAAAAGAGGTTAAGAAGTTTCTGTTCATGCTCTGAATTACAATACATGAGGCCATCAGAGCATCACACTGGCAGGTTGGTTCACATGTTTGGTTGAGGAGTGGACAGCACTGAAGACCGAACCCACAGTGTAAAATTAGAGTAACTCTGAGTCATGAGAGATTTGCCCCCCCCCACACCACCCGTCCCGCTGCTGCTTCCCCACACTCCTCCATCCAGCTGCCTCTGTCCATAAATGATCCCTGCCTAAAAATACTCTGCTGCTCTCACTGAGGAAAATCCCTGTGCTTTGACCTAACCTGAAAACTCTCACAGACACATACTTAGAAAGTGAACCTGGTCCGTTTCTCTTGTGTGGAAACTATGCTTCTGTAGGTTACAGAAAGAAGCAGTTTTCCCTGAAACATTGGGGGTGATGTTGCTCAGGAAGTGACTTAGTCACAGCTGTGACTTCTGATACAAACCAGGGACAGAATTTACCAATACAGGATTTTCACCCTTTCACCCAGCAAAGAAATTAGACTATGCAGAGTTGATTATTTGAAATAAAGCTAGATAAAGCTGCTCCAGTGATACAGAAAGTCAGGGTCAAAGTCTCCAAGTATGACAGGGACTTTGCATAGCCTGCTGCTGCATCAATATAAACTCATTTTGCATATCCTCTCTCTCGTTCTCTAACATAGACAGAAAAAGGGAGGGTTGGCTGAGTCAAGAGGAAGCAGATCTGTGTTACAACAACCCAGAGTTGAGTAAGCTGTGCTGCCTCCATGTGGATTATAGCCAAACAGGGGAAGACGAGCTGTCAATGAGAATCTCCTGCAGTTGTTTAGTTGGGACTTTTTAAAGCCTCAGAGGGAAGTCAGTTTCTCTGTTGCTGCTCCTGCCTGTTGTCGTTGTTTTTCTCGTCTTGGTTTACTTCAGGTTATATCTCGTGTAGTGCGCGTGCAGTTCGAGGTGTTGCAAATGAGCGCAAGTCGCAGCTTGTGCGAGTTTCATCAGCGGCGGATGAAGAGGAGGCAAACCCTCTTCTGAGGAACAGAACCAGCCGATAGAAGTTGGATTATTCAACTCTCCCTGGGTGTAAACTTTAACCTTACCAACAGCGGCGATGACTTCGGTCTGGAAACGACTCCAGCGAGTCGGTAAAAAGGCGTCAAAGTTCCAGTTTATCGCTTCTTATCAGGAACTGGTCTTGGAGTGCACGAAGAAATGGTGAGTAACGTCGGTTTGTCTGCGATGTGTCAACGTCTTTTTTTTTTTACTTTTACTGTTTGACTTAAAAACATTCTTCACGAATGTTTGTGTGTTATTAGCTGTAATAAGGCTCCGTTATGGCCATGATCAGCCTCATGTCGTGGGTCTTTCCGCTAAACAGAGGCAGCTGAGGGCGCCCCGCCCGCAGGCTGAAGCTAGTGGTCGTCGGTTCGATCCCCGCCTTTCACAGATATCTTTGTGACACTAAACAGAAAGTTTCTTTATCTTTAAAGGTAAAAGTCCGGCACACCTACATGTGTTGATATCAGGAATGCGGTTAGGAAACACTTTAATTTCGTTTGTTGGTGACTATTTATTAATATAAACACATAAGCAAACTGAGGGGCAAAAATAGCGTTTCTAAACATTTTAGCGAACTAAATTTAAGCCTTTTTAAGACCTTCTCAAAGTCAGTTTGAATTATTCAAGATCCTTTAATTTAATTTACTTAATGTATAGCTTATATTTAAGTTTTTATTTTCTTTAGATGAAGAAATAGTAAGGCAATCATGGGCTGTGATTAACAGCCACTTACACCTAATGGCACTTTAAATGTTAAATGCTCTGACTGTACAGTATTACATTATCACCTTCTGTATGTAGACCAACCTAACTGGTTAACACAACTACCAAATAAAACAATCACATTGTACCAACTTGATACATTCAAGCATGCAGAGTGATGAAGATGACATGCTGGAATTCAAAGAGTTGATCAGGATGATGCAAATTTTCATGGATGTGCAGTTAACTGATCTGCTACAGATTCACACTCTCTGGTGAATGTTTCCCGCACCTTGTTGAATCAATGCTATGAATTATTAAGGCAGTCCTCAAAGCAAATGTGGAGCTGACTTATGAATACTTGGCCATCAGAATCACAACTGCCCTAAAGTGTCCAATTTATCTAACAGGCATAATTTCCAGAAAGTTTTATTACCCACACATGAAAGTTTTGTTATTCTTTCTTTGAAGTTTAGTCAGCGAAGATCAGGTTATCTAGTTGAAAATGATGGGCCAGAGGAAGAAGGCCCATTCTAGTCTTTTCTCTTAACGCAACAGTCTCAGTTGTATTTTTATGTAGATTTTGGTTATAAATACTTCTATTTCAACAACTTAAACCCAGCTTTTGGGTTTAAGAAATAACCTAGCAGTTTTTAGCCTGTCGGCTAAACCTGCACAGTATTAATCTGCATAGGATTTCCAGTCTAAATTATCTGGTAAATCAATTTTCTCCTGCTATTTTAACGTGGAAATATATTTTATTTTGCTCAAAGCTCTTTGTATCTCCCCACTGGGGAAATTTTCTGCTATGCAAAGGCGACTGAGTCACAAAGAACTAATTGACTCTAACATAAACAGCCAATTGAATTAATCACAGCAGTAAGTTTAAAACTTCTTGTGTAAAGTGTTGGGTTAAGAATTTTTACCCTTTCTCCAGATGTCCTCCTGTTTTAAAAACATATCTTTTGGTATTACATGGAACTGGAAGGATATAATTATTATATAAGCGGCATGACAGCTCTCTGATATGAAACTTAGGATGTTTATTGCAATCCCTGAAGATTTGTCAAAGAAGTAAGAAAAAAGGATGAGGGATTATTAAGAGACAATAACACATAAAGAAACTGGGAAGTTTTGTTATTATTGGTACAGTAGCTTGCAAAAGTATTGACACTTCTTACTCTTATCATATTTTGTGAGGTTACAACAACAAACTTTTAGGCTTTCATGTAGGGGTGGACGATATGGGCTTAAAGTTTTATCACAATATTCTGTGATATTATTGTGACGAAGATTAAAGTGACAATAAGAACTATGTATTACTCTTTTTGTAGGTAACCTTATGACTGTCACTGCATGGCACAGCAATCGTAGCCCCACAAACACAAATACTGCTATTAAAAAACAAATCCATTAATAATAGGCTTCTTTAGGACACTAGTTATATACATATATGAAAATTGTGATTTGTGTCACTGAACTGCATACGGTGATTGCATTTAATCATATTTCTAAATCTACTGATATTTATTGATACTCTCAGTGAGTATCTATAATAAAAATAACCATCCTAACAATATGGACAGTTTTGGGGTTTTTTTAAACATTGTTAATTGGAATTTATTGTAACAATGATAAATCAAACTTCTTATCATGGTAAGAAAGTTATCGATATAAATGATAAACAATATGATAAATGCCCACCCATAGTTTCATGTAAAAGGTTCCCACACTTTTTGGGGAAGTACCAATTGTTGAGCATCAATAAAATACTCAATTATATAAATTAAATTAATTGTATATTAAAGCAATAAGGGAGAAAGTCCAAGTAAGAAAGAGAAAAGATAAAGAAAAAACCTATAGCTTATCCAAAACATTGTGTGATTTGTACTTTAAACTGTACAAAGGTTTTGAACACCTCAAACATCACTTCATTTATCAGGTGCAGGAAGTGATATCATGGGCCACGTGGAGGATTAGATATTCCTAAAAGCTTGTAATATGCAGTAATATGAAGGCATGCAGCTACTCTTTGAATGTTACTGTGCTCTGAAAGCCACACAATACTATTTATTTTTCAGTTCAGATAATTTACAGCCAATACTCCACTCTCTCATGTCTTGTAAAAAGTTTATGGAGGTCAAAAACAGAAAGAGGAGACAATGAGAAAACAAATCATAACTGATTGCAGTATTGGTCTGTATGCGGTGAATGTACAAATAAGCACATTACTCCCTAGAAAGTCACAAGAATAACATGATTTAAAGCAGGGCTTTTTTTTTTACTTCCTCCAAAGAAATCTGTCTAATCATTTCCTGTAGGTTTAAGATTTACTAGAGATAGGACAACCAACCAGCAAAGTTTTTGAGAAACACAATAGACACCAATGTTGTTGTTTTGAACAGCCTTGTACTAATAACATGTTACTAACTTTAATTCCACCTCTATTGTCTGTAAAACCTCAGCCTAAGCTATCTATCATTACCCACAAGCTCTGCACTTGCTTAGTGATTTAGCATCTTTCATTTTCATGTCATAACTTCTGTTTCTGGCAGAAGTTATGACAGTCTTCATTATTTCCTCCAAATCTGCCTCATCTCTTCCAGCCGTCATCCCCGCTGTGTGCCCCCCAGGGTATTTCTGAAGCCGACCCACTAACACACATACCACATAAACACATGCACACAAAGCGCTGTTGGCTTAGCTTAAACACTCACATACAAGGCAGCAGTGAGAATCACAGAACCATGGATGGAAACATATGGGTTTCATCATTTGACTGTTTCCACTGAGTTTTAAAGAGTTTTATAAAAAAAAATATTTGTATACGATTAGATATCTGCATGAACACTATTGGGGATTTCTTCTTCCTGTAAGAAGACATACTTCTCAGTCTTGTCACATGACTCTGCCGTTTCCGTTTTCACTTCCTGTACTAAGGAGAGCACATGAAGTGATGCTACCAACACACACATGTACAAGAATGCACACCCTGTTCAGTCTAATAACAGATGAGCAGCTGCTTGAGTTATAAATACTGATAGACAAATTGGACATGTCACCATGTACTCCTGCTAAAACACACTCTCATACAACTAGCACTGGCTTTTCTTGGACGCAGTGGCAGGATTATTCAGCAGTGACAGTCATAAGACTTTGTGTTGGACCCCGTGGCATCGCATTTAGGCATAAAGTCCACTTTGTTCAGATGGTCTGAGATCTAATTTAAAAACTTTCCAAGTTCCATGTGAAAACCTTTTCCACATCCCTTTTTCTTGTCTTGTTCACTCGATCTTTCAAGCAGAATGTGTACTAGATATAATTATTGAGATACAACATTAGACAAGGTCTTATTTCTGTTTTGGTGTGTTTGTGTGTTTCTAAAGGCAACCAGACAAGCTGAGAGTGGTGTGGACCAGGAGGAACAGACGCATGTGCTCTAAGGTAAAGCTGAGATGACAAAACACAACAGACTTATGCATGAGTGTGTGTATTCTCAGGGGGATACTCCTTTTGGGATCACACACACAAGCCTTCCCTTAATCTGCAACAGTAACATCATTTTTGAACAAATGAGAACCTTACTTAGCATTAGTTGATGTTCTGTCATTTTAAAATCCCTCAGTGGTTAAAATTAAAAATATAGGCATTTGCTCAGTCTAGAGGAATTTGCTGATTCATACCAAAACTTTGTATTTGTCAAAACTAAGAGGGAAACTCCAGCTTTGACTTAAAGGTTGTCCTTGTGTCGATAGTGAATTAAAACCCCTAAACAGACATGTTAGAGAATAGCAAAGTTAGAGTTTGACGCATCATCAAGTTAAGATGTCTTGATCTAAATCAAATGTAACTGTAACATCCATTATGTTCATGAGACAAAGTGGTGAATTGGCTGTAGGACCTATAGCCTGATGCTCTGGCACATATCTGTGCTAAAGCCTGACAAATTAATGGCAACTGTGGAGACTGCCAGCTCTTACTTGCCATTTAAGGGACTGCAGGGGCTTTTGATGCAGAAACATTGCTGGCCAAGGAGAATCACAGTTATTAGACATCTCCTCTCCTTGCTTGGGCATCAAGAAATGTGACTTGTGCTGTTTGATTTGCTACATCTGAAGAAAAAATAGTATCTCGTAATTATCTTAAGAGTGCATTTGTTAATGTTAACTTTTTATTGTGCAGCTCCACAGTTGGCAGCCTGGGATAAAGAACCCCTACAGAGGAACGGTGATATGGCCTGTTCCAGAAAACATCGACATCTCCGTTACATTGTTCAAGGTATCCCATTTCAAACACTATGAGAGGTGACCCAGGAAATTGTTTATCTATTTAACTTTTTTTTTACCAGCTAAAAAAACTTACAGTATCTCTGTGCACTTTACACTCTCTAAAGTTTAACTCTACTTACTGTAAGTTGCCTAGTCTTGCAATCTTTAACTGGGGCTACATTCCTTTTAGATAAAGTTCTGGTTTTGCATATAATTTACCTAACAACCAAAATGCAAAGATGAGGAAGTGGAACGCAACCATCATTAATGTGCTTGAGTTCCTCCACCTCATTTTGTCTGCCTCAAAGTAAGCTAACGAGATATATGAACGTGTTAGATAAATTAATAATGTATACAAAAGACTGAAAGCATGAAGTTAATATTTTGAGTTGCACCTAGATTTAAAAAGTTGGCACGCCTGGAAGGGGCTTATGCATATCTAAATATAAAATTATAGAAATAAAAGAAACAGAATTACTAAGTTTAGAGAATATTTTATTAAAAACTAATTTCCTTATCAACCTTTAGGAACCTAACACGGACGAGTTTGAGGACAAGGAATGGACATTTGTGCTTGAGGGGGTAAGTATTACTCTACTGTTTAAGCTGCAAATTTACCCAAGTTCTTTTTACAGTGCAGTGTGCAAAACGTTTTTGGTAACCTTTAACTTTTTTGTAATCATTTAAAGAAATTTTTATTACTATGTCTTCAGGATTTTGAAGTTTTTTTTTTTTTTCCCCTTTAGCAGTTTTTTCATGCAGTGTGTGCTTTAAAAAACTGGATGACTAAAGTATTACTGCCTGGCTATTACAGACATTTCATGTCTTTAAAACTACTATTGAACATTTTCAAGAATAATCTTTGTGACGGGATTCTTTTCTGCATTAAATCAAATTCAATTCACAAAAAGTGAAATTAAATGTTTTTGATAACCTAATTATTCAAGATTCTTCAAAGGGTTTTTGTAGATGGGGTTGGCTGTGGGCAGGAAGGATCTCCTGTAGCAGTCTGTATTACAGCAAATTTGGAGAAGCCTCTGACTGAAGACGCTCTGTTTTTCTATAATAGTGTCATAAAGGGAATACTGATGGTTGTCCATGATTTTCTTGAGTTTATGTGAAATCTTTCTTTGCAAACTGGGTATCTATAGACACAAAGTGTGTTTATGAATTGACTTCTGAAGCCTTTTTATGGATGAAGAACATTCCGTTTAAAATAGTGCATCACTAAACTCACAATATATAAAAACCAGCCAAAGTCCAAAGTCGGGCTGCTTTCAAAATCCAAAGAAATTAAGGGATGAGTTCTAACTTTTGCACAATAATCACATCTACCTTAACAGATGAAACTTCCACTATAAAAATAAGTGCCAGATAAAATACTTTAAATTCAAAGGTTGTTTCTACTCATTATCCACAGGAGAACAAAGGTCACCGCAAGGTGCTAGCTTCTGCTGACATCAACCTGAAGCGCTTCGCCAGTCCCACGCCGACCCAGACTGACCTGACTCTGAAGCTGAAGCCACTGTCGGTCAAAGTGGTGGAGGCTGAGCTCAAGTTGTCTCTGTCGTGTGTCTTTATTCGAGAAGGAAAAGCTACGTAAGTTGTTTGAATTACTTTACTGTCTTCTACTTCATAAAAGTCTGAAAAAAGTTATCTTCTGATGGAGTAGCCAGTCTTTTACTGAAATTCCAAATTTCTTACTTAATTTTTTACCAGGATCAAACATAAAAAGAGGCCCCATGTTCTCTCTTATTCTTTCTTTGCATCAGCTTGCCCCACATACTTTCTATAGGATTTCAGTTTGGAAACAGAGATAGCCATAGGTGAAGGTTGATTTTCCGTCTGGTGGATCAGTTCTGTGTTAATGTGGACATGTTTTGGGTCAATATTGTCCAGAAAGACCCGGTGACCCATTATTAGTTTTCTAGCAGAGGCCACCAGATTTTTGCTTTACATGTTCTTGTATTTCAGTGAATTCATGTTGCCACTAACAGGATTCCCTGGGCTTTAGGGAGACAAATAAAACCCACAGCATTACAGATCCTCCACCATAATCCAAAATGTCCATGAAGTGCTTAATCACATTCATCCTTTGTTTCATACTAAACTATGTGGGTTTGGTTTTGTTCAAGGCTCCTAAAACTCATGTCACATAGTTCCAGTTAATGAGTGTGAAGGTCACTGTTTTCCCTGATACTTGCATTGCATGATTCTTTGATGGTTTCTTCTGATCTTGAATGAAGTTATTAAGAATAAAATACATATTTTGGTGTCAAATGCATCACATATTTGATGATTTAATGCCTTAAAGTGATGTCCCATAACTATCTGTAACAGTGGTGTGATAAAGGTTTGTTACTGTTTCTCAGTGATGAAGACATGCAGAGTCTTGCCAGCCTCATGAGTGTCAAACCCACCGATATTGGCAACTTGGACGACTTCAATGAGAGTGATGAAGAGGAGGACCGGAAGTCTGTCACTGCCACGGGTAGGTAGAACATTTTCCTGATTTCATTTCCTGTCATCACACCTCTGACACAACCTTCCCCGTTATTCTACCTTGTTTTTCTGACTCCTTCTCTGCTGGACTCTTTCCATTAATGGCTCTCGCAGTTGTTCCACACACACTAACTCGTCCAAACCGTCCTGCTCCTCTTCCTCCTGACACCCGAACATCCACTGGAGTCACTTTGCCAGCTTCAGGTAGCTCCATCTTGCCTTTTCTGTCACTATTTTTCCTTGCCAGTGAAGAGGAGGTGTGGATGGAAACACTGTCTGTCTGTCTGCATCAGCTGCTAAAGCACTCAGATTGTCTCGCAGTATTTCACACAGTCCTGTCACTCGCCCTGCTGCTGAAACCCACATACTTCTCACTTAAACACTAAACACATCAGACTCCAGCCGTCACTGTTGTGAAGTACATCTGCTAGGATGAACAGTTTAGCTGTGGGACATATAAAAATAGCTCTGTCAGCCTTTGCCAATGTGAAACCACAGTAGTGAGATCTTAAAACCTTTTAGAAATGCAAGAAAATGTCCTCTGTCGATTCCCGTTTCAGTATTCACCAAAAAAAAAATTTCAGTTGATCCCAAATTATTTGTGGAAAATCTGACAATTTTTAAAAGTATTGGGAAGTTTAAATATCTAGGTATGATGCTACCTGGAACACTATTGGCTGACTTTTCAAAGCAGTCAATCCAAGAGTGCCATTCATTTTCCTTGGCACTGATTTTGCTGTAGTCCAACGAAAGGCCGTCGACGTTAGATTTTACGGTAGCACTAAGATGCAATGCATTGCAAATAAAGGCATATTTTCTGATTCAACTATTAAAATGGACTGTTGTATGCATTTTTAGTTGAGGTCCCTAAACCCCAACAAATACCAGAGGTTCACCTTAAAATGCCATTGAGTGTTTCAAGAGATTTCCAATGTTATTTAGCTCTCACTTTCGACACAGTTACTATTGGATCAGATTTATCAGGAAGCATGTTCAGATAACATTCTTATACTAGCTGTAGTTTCAGCAGGGGATCTTTATTTTGTTTTGCTTTAAGACATGTGATTCACATGACTGTATCACCACTGACAGTCATGTGATCCTACCATTGTTTCATTGTTTCGGCAGTCACAACCCTTTTTGTCTATTTCATAGATTCTCTTTTTCCTTCACTGTTTTTTCCGTCTATTAAACCAGCCGGTGGGCGTGATGTTGATCCCTCCACTTCCATTCTTCATTCTCGCCCTCCTCTGCCAAATGCTCCACGTCCCTCTCCCCGGCATCCCCGACATCTGTTCTCAGCTGCTCCTGTCCAATCAGACATCCAACCTGCACCTGGCCCCTCTCCTCAGCCTTCGCCCAGGTCTAAGCGGGCGAAAATAGCCAGCACTGTCCCTTCAGACACTGCTGTGTGTGACTCTGTAACCAGTCCTCCTGAAAAGGCTCCAGAAAAGACCACAGAAAAGCCTCCCCCAGTTCAGAGTGCCTCCTCTGCCTCTCAGCTCCCTGAAAATTCAGCAACCTCCAAATCTTCCTGTAATACGTCTCGAGCTTTTGCAGAAAACTCTTCACCTCTGACCTCAAATACACTCCCAGCTCCGTCCTCAGAGCTTCTCAAGCTTCCACATTCTTCATCACCATCACCTAAAACAGCAATAACATCCTCATCCATATCTTCTCCAACCACATCTCTCATTGTATCCACTGCCGTGACCCATAAGCCAATCTCAGCGGCCTGCCAGCTTCCTGCTCCCAAATTTACCTCCTTCCAAAAACCCCATCTGCCCCATGAGAATCAATCTGTTCAGCCTCCTATCACCTGGACCCGCTCTCTGCCCCCTTCTCTGCCCAGAATCTTCCAGGCAGGCCCAGGTAAAGCTAACAGGAGGCAGGCTGGCATACACACTGCAAAAATGCTAAAGTAATTTTGATCTAGTTTCTAGTGCAAATATCTTAGTACACTTGAAATAAGACAAAACTAACTTACAAGTAACTTGTCAGCAAGAAAGAGGAGCCTGTTTTGAGTCAATTATTTCTTAATGTTGATGAAAAAGTTGTATTTCTATTGGGAAATAATTTCACTTATAACAAGACATTTTTCCCATGTTATAAGTGAAATAATCTCCCTATGGAACTAGTACTTTTTCATTAATATTAAGACATTTTTTACTTAAAACAAGCTCCTATTTCTTGCCAAAAAGTTACTTATAAGTTATTTTTTTTGTCTTATTTCAAGTGTAGTAAGATATTTGCACTAGACCAAAATTACTTGGTAAGATTTTGTGTTTTTGCAGTGCAGGCATGCCTCATACTCTCAGCTGCATGTTTTTATTAGTGTGGTGGTCTTGTGACATGTATGCTTGGGTTTGTTTGTGGACTGTGCATGATGATTGATAAAATATTGTTAAGTTTAATATTTAAATGTTTTATCAGTGGTGCTGTGTTTCACTCAGGAAGTGAATGCACCTACTTGAACTCATCTCTTTTATAGTATTTTTTTTTTCAGTCAAAATTCAAACCTCTGACTCATTTTTGTGACTTGTGGCTATCACAATAACATAAGGAAGCATTTGTACTTTCTTTTTTAAGGCTGGAATAATTGAAAAAGTAAAAGTAAAAGAAAACTAATATTTGATTACAAATGTATATTAGATTCAAATATATGCATACATCCTCTCACATTAAACGCCCTTTGAAAAGTCGCAGAGAAATTGAAAACTATGTAGCTGATAACGAGCCTCTAATATAATCTATAACTGGACATTTGACCACTCTTCTTTACAAAATAAATACTTGGTTGAAAATGGTTCCTTCTCTTGGAACTGCATTGTTTTTAAGCATACATTAGTGGACAAATGTTAAATTAGTTTGAAGTTGCAGTCGATCATGCAGCTTAATGTAAACCTAACTTCCATACCTTTACTTTCAGATTAAGGTTTTGTTCTTTTTTGGCAATGCACATTTATCACTCATAAATATTAGCAGGTAAATATGTATGTACCTTTAGCCTATTTCCAAACTTGTGCACCAAATTCATTTTTGTGGTTAGAACTAATTTGAGTTGCTTATTGTATGACCTTTTCACCCCAAACAAACAACAGCTCTGATGCATCCGGGCCTAAAACAATGGCTGTCATCCCCATGTACGCACACTTTAAGCACCAACACATCTGTACACTCCAACTCAAAGCCAGTAACACAAAAGTCCATCTTCTGAAGTCTTCTAAAGTCTAAACAACACATTCAGTAGGAAACATTACATGAAGGTTGCAAATGAATAGAAAACAAATGGTAATTTTAACAAAGGCAGTGAGATAGAAAACTACAGACTTTAATTATTCACTAAGCCAAATAAACATTAAAAAGTAATAAGGCAGGTGTAGTTCAGAGAAAGCCAAACGGGAACCAAATAAGGTCAAACAAATGTGTATGAGTGACAGGAATAAAATATGAGCTTCAGCAAACATAAACTGCACAGTGAAGTGGAAATAAGCAGAAGGAAAATAGGAAGAGTTTATACAGGAGGAAGTACAAATTAATAAGAGTTCCTGTTGTTGCTGGAACCTGAGCAGAGTGACTGAGCTGCTTGAATCCTCTCTAAAGAGCAGTTTAAAATAAATAGGTGGATAACAGACATTCAAGAATGCATATTTCTATATATCCGCATATTGAAATAGAACATGAATCAGATTAGCTGCATTTACACTGACATTAAGTCTCAGTATGAAGGACTCTATTTTCTAACTAAGATTAATTGAGAAAAGGTATTAATTACAGTAGAATTTATTTAGAGGTATATGTAAAAAAAAAAAAAAAGTAGAAAATCCCGTACCCTTTTCTTTTCCCTTTAAAGCTGAGCTATTTTGTCTTAGTGTGCTATGGAAATCCAAATAAAATACATCGTTTATATCTAAAACGGGGTTGTAATATTTTTATTTTTTTTCACAGGAATGCTAAAAATCCCTTTAACTGATATAAAAATGCAGCAAACACTGAAATGTTTTGAACAGTAACTAAACTTTGAGAACCACCCTAAGCAGAGCTCTCTCTTAACCTGTCCAGACTAGTGGATCATATTTTAAATAAGAGGTTTTAGTTGCAGCTTTTGATTTATGTTTTTCTAACCTTAGGTTATAAAATTAGCTGAGGAAAAAATAAAGAATGAAGAAGAACTTTTTATCTTGACTGAGCTTGCTAACATGCTGTGTAATGCTGTGTAATGTTTTATCGTTTTAGAGGATTTGGGTTTTATTAAGCCAAGTAACAGAAGGAAACTAAGACTGCGTCATTCCTACTTCTGAACACAACCTCTTAGAGATCAGAGCATTGCAAACATAATGAAAAACCAGAACAAGTTTTCACTAAATCTGAAAAAAGCAAAGGTTTTATCTGTGGTTTCTAAACTGCACGCTTGTTTTCCATCCATTTTCTTTTTTGATTTTTGTCTTAAGTTTGTGATTTATTTTTTTCTGACTGCTCCTCTTTCTGCTCTCCTTTAAGCTCCTACAGTGCACCAGCAGCGCCCCCAAGAGGTTCAGAACGTAGATGATTCTGCTTCAGGCTCTGGTGTGTCTTTTCTCTTTATTCCATGTATTGCTTATCCGGTTCATCCCTATATTTTATTTTTACTCTTGCCTCCTCTGCCATCTTCCCCCCTGCACATCAGACCGTTCCCACGTTTTCAGACCCCAGGTTGTGAAATCCTTTGCACGCCCCACCTCTCCCTCTCCTTTATCCACTGATTCTTCTCCACTTTCATCATCATCATCATCATCATCATCTCTCCCTAAATGTCTGCCCTCTGGCTCAGAGTCAGGTAACCATTGTGTTTGGTCTACCTCTCTTCCAACATGTTTTCTACCCCCTTCTGCATCCTCCTCTGTTAATGAGTTTTCTTTCTGTTTCCTCTTATGTTTTCTATCTTTACTGTTTGTTTCTGTCAGTTACTCAGGGGCTTTGGCCTACATCAGACCCCACTCCAGACACTGGAAACATTTCCCCCATCCCTCTGCTGACTAGTCCAGATCTCGATGCTCTCTGTGACCCAGAGACTCCAGCTCTTTCTGCCGCCCTTTTTTCTTTCCCGACTTTTTTCTCCTCCTCTCTCACTTTTACTCATTCTTCACCTCTTTCTGCTCAAATCAGCTCTAGTCAGACAGGTATACCAGCTTTTTAATAAACCTGTCTCATGTATTTATTTATTTGTGTCGGCTTTGGATAATTTGAAATCCATCAAGTCTTGTTTTTCTAACTCTAATGATTTTTTTCCTTGATTTCTGTTTTTATAGGCTCATCGCTCTCTGTCCCTCTGGTAACTAAAGAAACAACTGTAAGCCCAATGAGCCAAGACAAAACGTCTCCTACCAGTAACCAGACAGACACAAACAGAAGAACATTGGAAGAGCCAAAGCTGATTATCGCAGCGAGCAAAGCTGGAAAGACCAGGTGAGTTCAGAGCTTAATTTAGAGTCTTGCTTTGGTTCTTTTAGACTGTCAGGTCAGAGGAAATTAATCTGTCAACAGTGAACAGTTCTTAAAAGGAAAGTAGATAGAAATTGAATATGATGCTGTATTCAGGCTAAAAGAAGATACAACTAGCCTTGGGGAAGTATTAGAAATCTTTAAATTTTGTCATGTTACAACCTCAAAGTTATTTAAAGTCGTGAATAATTGTGAAGTGCAAGGAATGATTTATGGTTTTTAAAACTTTGACAAGCAACAAAAGCCTCAAAGCTTTTGGGATATCTCCACCTTTTTTATACACCTTACTCAAAAAGTTTCTTATTAGCAAAAGACAAAAGTTAGGATAGGCTGGAAGCAGAACATCCACTGATTCTCACAGATTCCAGATATTTCTTATTTCCCCTGCATGTCTTTTGAAAAATCTCAATGGAATATTTTTTTCAGCAATTGATCTATCGTGCTACTTCCAGATTTGTGAGGTGCATAAATAATAGTTGCCCTGTCAACAGATTATTACACTCCCACTGTGAATCTTTATAGCTTCTTTAATGTTGCCATAGACTTTGGAGAAGTTGAAAAGTTGCCATAGACTCCTATTGAAAAGTTGTTTAAAGCTTAGAATATTGTTTTTAACCTAAACATTTAAATTGATCGTCTTCAATTCAAATGCAGGCTACATTTTCAAATTATTTTTGGTAAAAACCTTTAAATATCATGTGTTGTTTTTCCTTTACTCCCCAATTATGTACTGTATTTTGTTGGTCTGCTACCAGAAATCCTAACACATTACATGCCTGTTAGTAGTTGTAATCTGACAAAATAAAAAACAGTTTAGAAATACATTAGAATGGTACTCTGTCTGGAAAACGTGAGAAAGGCTGTTTTCTTTGGAAGGTTTTTGAACATCTTTTAACTTCCATTATTATTAATTGCTTCAACAAAGTATTGACCTAGACAATAAATATATTGTATTGGGAAATATTGATTTATCCTTCGTAGTCTGTCCAGAGGTCCAATCACAGAAAAACTATTACCAAAAAACAATAATTTTCCCAACATATCTGTGATGGAGTAACGTGATGCATTTAGAACATTTTTAAAAATTCTCTTAAATGTTTTTTAATGTGTTTTCTGCAATGCTACATAATTGTTTAACAAAATTTCCTGAATCTCTGGAAAAATATTGACATTTTCATGGACTCACGTTGTTAGTAAAACTATGCATGTTTTGTGACTTTAGAACCGTTTCTAGAACAGATTTTCCTTAAGGGGCTGTCAGTATTTAAATGATGATCAGTTGACATGATGAATCATTGAGTTGGGAACAGACTGCATTTATGAAACTTAAAACTAGCAATACTTTCAGAGTGGAAGGGAAATCTTTAAGATTCAGTTATTTTCAGTTACATATATTTTATTTCTTTAATCTTTTGGAACTGAAATGAAAGTAATCATTGAGCATTACACTCAAATTAAACTCCCTGCATGTGAAGTGACTTTTTTGTTGCATGCCAACTACTAATCTACTAACAGTGATAAAACATCATGATGGACAAATCCGATTGGATTCTCTCAGTTTTCCCATCATGACTGTGATGCCCTGCTTGGTTTGTTCTGCTCAGATCACATTTGGCTCAATGTGTGCTGCTGGAGTTATTTTCACTGCTCTTAAGTGTAATGTGTGACTTTAATGTTTTACAACAATTATGCATTATTTATTAGTTTTTATCAAATGCCCAAAAAAAATCTATATTTGATTTTTTATTTAAATAAATTAAAACTCTGAAATTTGAAAATTGTGCAATTGCTTAAAAGCTTTGGAAAATACCAAATTTGTAATCCAGTAAGGAAAGTACTGTTAAATAAAAATATTAGGGTTAATAAAATCCATTTTCAGACTTGTGCTATGTATATTTTAATATATATTTTTTTTATTTATTTGCATGTGGGAAGGATTTGTCATGTGTGCAGTAACTTTCCCTGTTTTGAGTCTTCATGTTAAGAAAGCCTATTAATAAATTGAAAATGTTCTCGTTAGCTGCTGATATTATTCTATAGCTCTTGATAGGATAAAGTGCAAACTCACTTTTTTGACTCCAAATGAAAACATGCTACAGTACATTCTGGTTGCATAGATGTGTCTTACGACCAGGTGCACTTCCAGAAAATTTCAATGGGTCGTCAGAATCCATTGATAATATTTGCATACTAAAACCAAAAACTATATAGGGATGCCTCTGCCCTTATTTTTGCTGTACACTGCTGATCAGCTGACTGAAAGAAAGCTACTTTATTTTTACCTCACATAAAAAGGAAGAGAAATGTGTCTGTTTAGCAATATTTCTTGTTGTTAGTCATATGTGGAGGCTGAAGAAGCTCCATAATTGATGAATATTTTCTGTTTTAAAATTATAATTAGGACGGTGTCTATATTATTCTGCTGGTTTCAGGCTCTTTGATATAACAGCTCATGCTGATTAAGCAGCAAATATGACCTTGTCAATGATTCTTGAGAAGTGGGACAAAATGGGTTTAAATTTTCCCCAAAATGTTTTTAATTATTCCTCAAGCTTATGTATACAAATATGACAAATAATGTTTTGAGAATGGAAAGATGCCAAGGTGCAGGCTCCCAGTTGCAACATTTTTTTGAAAATTAAATTTTTAATGGACCTGACCTACAACTTTGTCATCACCATCTGACAAAAGTAAATATAAAATTATTTTTAATGACCCTATTAGTGATATTTTTACTCAGTTTTCCAGACAAATGCTTCTCAAGAAACAAAAGAAACATTATTTAAAACAAAAAACAACATAAAGTCCATCTGACGGAGTTGACACAGAACTGAAGGTGGTGACAAACTAGTGAGTAAAAAGAAATACTTGATACATGTGAAGTAATGACATTTATGTAAAATACATTAAAATGAATTAACTGCACTTTTAAGTGAGATTTGTCAACTCTATCACTGAAAGAGTCACACTGTCAGTTAAAAACCCTGATGGAGTTTTTGTCTGACTCATTTTTTGTTTTGTGTATTGACTAAAGAAGGCGTGACAAACATGTAGTGACAGGTTAGGACCAGATTCTTCTTGACATGTTTTATCATCACTCATAAAGATCCAAACAGCCCCAAGCTAACCAACCTGAGTGATTCCTCTTGCTGATACAAATCAAGGCTTCTGAGAAATGTCTGCTTGCAGTTTCTCAATACCTCAGTTTGTTTTGTGTGCTTCTGGTTTAGGAGCTTCTGGGTTGCTAACTGCTGCACTTCACTTCCTGTTGTAAGAATCCCCCATTTTCTCCCTGCATTTAAGATAACCAACAGCTCTGCAGCTTGTCCTCATGCTCAGGGTTTTGCAGTCTTGTCTAATCACCTGCTGAGTCTGATTGCTTATATCTCTGTCCTCAGTCCTGCTCAGCCCTGCTCAGAGCTGATCATAGCCCCGCCACCTCCCTGGCCCTTTTCCTGCACTGAGCGCTCCACCTCTGAGCAGTCCTCCACCTCTGTCGTTGCTGCATTTATCACACCTAAGCAGTCAGATGTTGAGGAAAAAACTGAATCGAAAAACCAAATCAGTGAGAGTGTTGTAAGTGATAAACTGTCCAGAAAAACACCTGAACGTGACTATGAGAACAAATCACTTAACCAGAAACAGAAATCAGGGGGATTGTTTCTGGAAGAGGACAACTCTAGGTGTGACACAATCAAAAGGTGTCCTGCAGGGTGAGTTCTTTTTTTTGTTTTAATGACAAGATCAATGTCACAAAAATAAACAGAGTGCTTTGCAAAAGCCATCACCACTTTTTTAATTTGATCACATTATAAAAACAAACTTTACTGTGTTTTACTGGGGTTGCCTGTGGAAAACGAGCAGAAAAAGACCATGATTAAGAAGTGGACTGAAAAGGATACATGTTTTTTATATTTTTTTTTACACACAAAAAAATTTCCAGTGTTTTAAGTTGCTCTGTCACATAAAATCCCTATAAAATACACTGAAGTTTGTGCTTGTAGTGTTGCAAAATGTGAAAAAGTCCCAGAGTGTGAATACTTTTGCAATGCACATTAACACAGGACTTCAGAATGTGAGGTGATGCTGACAAAGAAAACCCAAAAGTTAAGCCTTTTTATTTATCTGTTCTGCAGTCTTGACAGTAAAACAAATGAAAAACCATCACTGACAGAACAGTTTGAGGGAGCAGCCGAGAAGGAGAAGGAGAAACAGTCAGAAATCCTAAAGAAAGAGGAGGAGGAGAGAAGAAGGAAGGAGGAGGAAGAAAAAGAGATGCACCGGAAACAGAAAGAGGAGGAGATGCAAAAGCATGAGGAAGAGCGGAAAAGACTGCTGGAAGAGGAGAAGAGGAAGCTCCTGCAGGAGGAAGAGGATGCAAAGAGGGAGAGAGAGAAAAGGAAACTCGAAGAGGCAAGGCTGCTGAAGGAGAAGAGAGACAAACAGCAGAAAATGAAGGAGGAAGAAGAACAGAAGAAAAGGAGGAAGGAGGAAGAGGAACAGAAGGAAAGAGAACAGGAGAGGAAGCTTCTGGAGTCAGAGGCAGAAAAACAAAATCTGAAGAGGGAGGAGGAGAAACGGCAAGAGAGAGAGAGATTCATGAAGAAGATGAAAGAGGAGGAGAAAATCAGACTCTTGGAAGAGGAAAAAATGAGGAAGATTGAGGAAAGACTTTTGAAAGAGGCAAAAGAGAAGGAACAGAAAATAAGAGAGGATGAAGAGAGGAAGAAACAAGAAGCAGAGAAAAGGAGATGTGAGGAGGAGGAAAGAAAGCAGAAAGAACAGAAGAGACTGAAAGAGGCAGAGGAGAAGAGAAAGAAGGAGGAGGAAGATGAGAAAAAGAGGTTGGATGATGAGATCAAGAGAAGAGAGGAAGAGGAGAAAAGAATCAAAGAAATGGAAGAGAGAAAAAACAAAGAGGAAGAGAGAAGAGTCAAAGAAGCAGAGGAGAAAAGAAAAAGAGAACAGGAAGAAAAAGAGAGACTTTTCAGAGAAGAGAAAGATAGGATGGAGAGGAAGAAGAAGGAGGAGGAGAAGAAAAGGAGTGAAGAGGAAGATAGGAAAAAAGAGAGGCTTCTGATAGAGCAGAGAGAGAAGGAAAAGATGCAGAAGGAGGCAGAAGAGAGAAAGAAGAGAGAAGAAGAGAACCAGAGAAAGCTACAAGAGGAGCAAAGGAGGCTGGAAGCAGAAAAGAAAATGAAAGAGGAGAAAGAAGAGAAGGAAAAGAAAAAGAAAGAAGAGCAAAAGAAGAAGCTTTTGCAGCAGAAGGAGGAGACAGAGATCAGAAAGAAAAAAGAGGAGGAGAAGTCAAGAAGCCCTCCACTCAGCATTCTGGAGGAAAACAAGTCAGATGAGGACAAGGAGAAGATGAAAACCACCTCTCCACTTGGTTTCAATAAATCCCAAACGGATGTCAAAGGTGAAACACAAACTCAACGGTTCCCTCCACTGGTGAAAAACGGCATTACAGCCAAACAGATGCCTGAACAAATTCCCCTTCAGTCAGAAGAAAGAAAGAAACTGAGTGAACCGAACTCTGCTTTAGAAAAGCGGTAAGTTTCAATAACGATGTGGAGCTGTGACCAACTGGTGTTTCCTGCGTTGTGTGGTCTGTTTCTGTGCTTGCAATAAAATCTAATGATTTTATTTGTGAAATGAATTATCTTTGAAATTTAAAACCCTCACCTATTTTGTTACTGAGCTGACTTACTCCTTTTTCATGACATTTCCTACATGTGGTGTTGTGCTTTCTCTTTGTTGATGAACTCTGTGGTATGGGTTTGGAAAGACTGACTCCTTTCATTAACTAAAAATAAGAATAAAGTTTTCTTTCTCTCTTTCTCTTCCAATCACCTGAACCCTAAATGCAACATAAAGTCGAGCTTTTCAGAACAAAAGAAACTCATCACTAGTAAAATTTTTAATAGTAGCAAGAATAAAGTAGAATATCTAAGAATCATTCATCATCTTTGATACATAGTATTGCTGAAGTTTAAGAAAATATTCTATTTTACCCTGGTTTTCTATGACATCTCACAGCCTTTGTGTCACATTGTATTTAGTGGAAAAGAAAAGTTCCTAGAATCAAGAATAAAGGGGGAAAAGTAAATTCTACATAAAAAAAAAAAACAGCTTAACTTTGTTAATGGGATCAATCAAGTATGAAATTTCTCCCCAATGAAAGAATGTTGAGTTTATTTCAATTTCTTCAACTCCTCCTTACAACTATCCTTCTATTACCAAGCAAGTTGTTTTCAAATGTCTTACATATCTGTGTGTTTGCTGTAATCTTTGTCATTTTTCTGCCTGTTTCTCTTTTGTTCTCTATTTTCCTTGCTTCCTCCAGTCTGAAGCAACCCTCTGTAGTGAAATGCTCCCTGTCAAACTCTGATACCTCAGAAAAGAAAGAACCCGCCTCGCTTCATTTACCATGTGATATTGAATCAGGCCCCCCAGAGGAGCTGAATAAAATAATGACATTAGAGGTCTTGACTCTGGCACCACCTCCACAGAGGCTGTCTGATGCAGAGACTCCTCTATGGAAAGTGTTAGAAGCGGGAAGTGGCAAAGATACAACTGTACAAATCTCTGCTGAGGAGGGTGCAAAACCTTTGTGCAGAGGGTAAGAACTGACAGGGGAACATCTTTGTGCTTGCTTCTCTGCTTTATTCGCCCAGCCATGCTTTTGTTTGTTAAATGTGTGAAACTTTAGTTTATAAATACTGCAGTTTAAAGGAAATATGAATCAGTATTCACCTAGCTCTCTTTGTGTTGCAGTTCATCCTCTGGAGATTCTACCAAGTTGGAAACTTTGGCGACACAGCAGAACCAAACAACAGCAGCAGAAGATCCAAAGACACATTTAGAATCACCTAAACTAGTTCCAGAGGAGACTAAAGAGCCTGAGAAAACTTGTGTGCAACCAGTAGCCCCTTCTGAACCTTCCCCAAAACCAGTCGGCGAAAGGACAGATTTGTTGCCCCCAAAACCAAAACGAGAGCTGCAGCAGGAGAATGACATCCAGCCACCAGACAAATCACAACTGGAAGGAGAGGACGAAGAAAAACCACCTAAAGTTGCTGATCAGGAGAGCCTTGTGATCAATGAAGAGCCGCTTTGCCATGAAGAGAACAAACTGTGGGCAGCTATGGAGGAGACCACAGCCGAGACGGAAGCACAAAGAGGGACGGGGAGTACTGAAGGGCCTGCAGTGAAGGAGGAGGAAGAGGTTGTAGTAGGGGGGTGAGTCAGTGATGGTTGCTAGCATTCAGTTGCAAACCTGCATTTACTAACATCATTCCACTGCTGCCACCTAACAACAGCGAGTAACTGAAGCTCTTCTTTCCATACTACCTGTAGACATTTGTAAGTGAAGAAATTTTATCTGCAAAGTTCAGTTCAGCAAAGTAAAATAAGTGTGTACGTTTGTTTTTATGTGTGTTAGCACCCAGAAAGGTGCAGAGGATGATGTGTGTATTGCAGAAGAGCAGAAGGAGACATCTGCTGGCTTCATGTCAGCGATGTTTGGGGTGTTGCACCGAGGGTGAGTCTGCCTGCTGCTGCGGTCAGATTACCTGTTGAGGTGTGCCGCTGAGTGCTGGTTTTTGCGGACTGAAATAACAATAGTGACTGAACGTTTTTGAAGCTTTTTTGAATAGATTTCTGTTTAAACGTGATCAGTTATGAAAATAGGTAGCCAAACCAAATTTAAAGTGCATCAAACGTGGTTCAAATTTAAGTCTGTAAGCAACAGCAGCAAAGCTTTGCTTTATTTTTAGTATTAGTGATGTGCGAGAAAGAGAGAGAGAGCAAGACTCGAAGCAGACAGCAGGAAGCCTGAATAGATTACTGTGAAGATTCTGTTTATTCTTTTTGAGTTTTCAACCTTTACCTGTCTTAAAACATGCCATATGTGGAAATGTTTGACACCTTTTGGAAATCTCAGACACCATAGTCTCGGGAACACCTGAACTTTTAAAATGGTAAAAAGTCAAGTTAGGCATGATTTAATTTCCATTTAATGTTTGACTTCACACAGGAACCAATTGAAATTGTTTCCTAATGCAGAGTTTGAGCTAAAGCAAAACTCAAATAACTTCAACTACTTCTCTTTTTGGCTGTCACAATAACTTGTGTATAAGTATCTTGCAAATAATGGATGCCAAAATTGTAGTGTCACAAAAGGCAGCCCAAGCTCCAGCAGTGATCCTTTCACCACAGTTTGAGAGAATACAAATACATTTTTAAGTTTCTCATGAATTTCCCCGTTGTATATACAAACAGCAAAGACAAAGGGAGAAAGCATTCTAGTTGTGCCTAATTAATATTGACATTTCTACAAAAAATCATCTAAGTCTAAACTGAAATTAACTACAAATCAATGACTGTCTGTTGTGATGTTCTGTAAACATCTGATCATATTTATGCAGAAATATGCCACATGCTTTCCTAAACCTACAAGAGATAATCCCAGTGCATTGCTTCATTTGTGCTAGTGATGGATTTTCATTGGTTTCGTTGTTAAATTCACTTATTCTGCTCAGAAAACGCTGCTTAAATGACAGCTAATTGCAAAGAACTTGCATATTTAGTTATTTTCCTCTTGAATAGGAGCTTTTAACAGCATTTGGAAAGCATTTTGATTGTTTTGGCTGTACCAAAAGAGCAGTTCTCTCTATTAAGAATAAACCCATGTTTCCTTTGGGTTCTTCAAGCAGCATTTTTTGGAAGCACACCAAAACAAAGTCTACTAAGGAAACTAATCAAGCATGATGTTTGGCTGGTTCTCTGTCGTCGAGTTCAGCTGCGGTCATGTTGCTGGGTCATTTCAGGTCGAGCTGTGTCTCATAGTTTTCCTGTCTGTCATATTTTGCTCCTTAGCTATGAGACAATGGCCTCCATTCTGCACACATCTGCATCAAATGGTGCCAGTCAGGAGCCTTCAGCAGATAAACCACAGCCACTTACAAACAGAGAAGAACAGTTATGCTTTCAAAAAGAAGATGCAGCGAACCGGTGCACCGCAGAGCCAGATAATGAGCCACCAAGCTCTGCTGGTGTGGACATTTTACCTCCTGCGGCTTTCTCTGACTCAGCAGAAAGTCAGATGATGGTTGAAGACGAGGTTCCCAAGGCTGAATCAGCTCAGGGAGCAGTAAACATGACGCACGGACTGGGCCTGGTGGCAAGTCTGCGACTGGCAGCCAGCGAACAAGAGAAACAGAGAGAACTAGAGATGGAGAAACGAGAAAGAGAGGAAATGGAAAACCGTAGAAAGGCTGAAAGGGAGAAAGAAGAGGAGGAAGAAACTGAAAGGCAAGAAAAGGAAAGACTTAAGAGAGAAGAGGCAGACAGGATGGAAAAGGAAAGATTAAAGAGACATGAAGAAGAGAAGAAGGAAAAGGAGAGACTGAAAAGATTAGAGATGGAGGAAAAAGAAAGGCTAAAGAGAGAAGAGGCAGAGAAGAAAGAAATTGAAAGACTAGAAAAAGAAAGGGCAGATAAAAAAGAAAGGGAAAGACAAAGAAGAGAAGAAATTGAGAAGATAGAAAAGGAAAGACTCCAAAGAGAAGAGCAAGATAAGAAAGAAAGGGAAAGACTAAAGAGAGAAGAGGTGGAGAAGAAAGAAAGAGAAAGACTAAAGAGAGAAGAGGTGGAGAAAAAAGAAAGAGAAAGACTAAAGAGAGAAGAGGTGGAGAAGAAAGAAAGAGAAAGACTAGATAGAGAAGAGGTGGAGAAGAAAGAAAGAGAAAGACTAAAGAGAGAAGAGGTGGAGAAGAAAGAAAGAGAAAGACTAAAGAGAGAAGAGGTGGAGAAGAAAGAAAGAGAAAGACTAGATAGAGAAAGGGTGGAGAAAACAGAGAGGGAGAGACTAAGGACAGAAGAGGCAGAGAGGAAAGAAACTGAAAGAATAAGGAGAGAAGAGATGGAGAAGATACAAAATCAAATACTGGAGAGAGAAAAGTTAGAAAGGGTAAGTGAAGAGGCGGAGAAGAAAAATAGAAAAAAGTTGGAAAATGAAAGAATTAGAATTGAAAGAGGGAAGGAAGACAAGGAGACCATCTATTTCAGGCAACAGAGGAAACTTGCTGATGAGACAAATGAGGAAATACATAAGGAAGAAAATTTAGAGATGGAAAAACTGATGAAGGGATGGGAGAATAGAGAGGTGAAAACTCCTGCTGGTATTTTATTTGTTGACAACCAAGAAAAAGGAAACAAAACTCCGTCAAACACTTGGCCGCCTCTGAAGGAGGCAGAGCTGGATGATATCGCATATGACGAGAGACTACAAGAAAGCAATGAGAAGCACAAATCTGACCCCAAACCAGCCAGCAAAGTCATCCCTGTTTCTGCAAGTACATGTAGGGTGATTGATAATAAAGCCAAAGACTCTGTGAGCACTGACGTAAAGGCACAGCACAGTTCCAGTCTGAGAGCAGTCAAGCAGGGTGCATCCAAGCCTAAACACAATGCCATCCCGGTGTGGCTGCGAGAAGAGGAGGAGGAGGAAGTAGAGTATGAAAGGGGACAGGAGGATCTGGGCTCCATCTGGCTGGCAGAGCTGTATATGGAAGGAGATGCAGGGTGAGTGAGGGGTGAGGGAGGGAGACATATAGCTTCAGAAATGGGTGAGTAACTTGGCTATTGTCAGAAATATCTCCTTGTTGCCTGCTGTTGTTCAGAGAGAAGTCTGTTTGAAACATTTGTGGATGTTTCCTCATAACACAGTCCATCTCCTAGAACATTTACTAACTTATGTTCTTTGGATACTGAGGATTTGGATGTTCTCTTAGTTTTTCTTATGACAGAATGGTGTCTGCATGCATTCTAAAAATGTAATCTTGATAAATAATTTATTATCATCTCATATACATCTATAATAAAACAAAATTTGTGCTTCTCTTGTTTAGAGGATATCAGTAAAGTAGGGTTTGGCGGAGATCAGAACACAGGCTAATATAATATTAATTACATATTTTTGTTATTGATGGTCGGTTTAAATGTTGTGAGGTGTATTTATTGTTTAAGCCTTGCATGGCTAAATAGGTGGATTAGCATAGTTTTAGTCACTGATGCTGCAGATTAGCACAACGCTGGCATTTTTATAAGGATGTCTTTGGTCCACTAATGTTCTGGGAGCATTGAAGATCATTTAAACTAACAACTTCTGGGTTAAATAGCAAAAGCTATTTGAAAGATTCTTAAGTTTTGTGCTTTTTCACTTGGGAGCATCAAAGTGACATCTCTTCTGCTGCTTGGATATGACAAAGCATGCTATTAATGCTTGCTATGTTAGTCATACCTGGCACAGGCTGTAAATTTAGCGTTGAATTCTCCCTTTTTTATCTTTAGCCCAGGCCACCCGCCTCCCGCTGTGGCCCTGAAGCCTGCATCTACCCCCTCCACTGAACAAGGCTCTAGAATTAGCTTTGATGTGAAACAACAAAATAAACCTCACAGTCAGCCTCCTGACCATCGTCTTATGTCTCACATGAAGGAAACAGAACAAATTTCAGACCAACAATCGGTGAAAAAAAGGAGTGATGGAGTACTTACTAAAACTGATTCTGATGTAAATGTAACAGAATTTGTTCAACCTTTGGTGGTATGTAAACCACCCAGTGGCATAAGCATCAGTAAGATGAATGAGACAAAAATGCCTGTGAATTTACATGGGAGTCCTGAATTGAAGTTTGAAGATGACCAGGAGATACCCACTTCAGGCAACAATCTCTCCAAAGAGCAGCAGCTCCAAGAGGAGGAAAGACTTTTACTGGCTAAGATTCGACAGATGTCAGGCGACACGTCTCCGGTCAGTGGGCCTCGAGCCATGAAAAGACTCATTCCCACTCCTGGTGATATTGACAGCGATGTTATGGAGAAAGGAGTCCCTTCAAATCCCCCAACTGACATCTCTGCTCACAGTCACTCCTTGATCATTACCTGCTCCAATGATCTGCAGGAAATAAGACTAAATGACACGGAAGAGCCACTCGTAGAGGAAGAAGCGTAAGTCTGTAACCCTGCGCTGCTCTCTGAAATCGCCTCTATTATATGGAGTTGATGATTAGAGAGACTTTTGTTGTCTTCTAGTGTACCTACTTGTAGCACATTGCACTTTAACTGCAGTCATGTCAGTACCACAGTTTAATTGTTTCACTGTCCTAAAATCAAGGGGGAAAAAAATAGTAGACATTTTATTTTGTCTTTTGACTTGTGAAAATAACTTGGTATATTTCTATTTTTATGCTTTATTTTTTTGTGCAGCTTGGCATTTTTTGATTCAGTTTTTTTTTTGGATTTTTTGAAAATGTTGTTCTTTATGCTGTGTACTTAAAAAACTTCTTTTTTTTCCACATTTTCATGTATTTATTTATTTCATAGTGTATATCTGGGTATAGGCAACTATAATGCCAAGTCAGAAAAAAATTCTGAATACTGTATGAATTTACCTCACGTTGTCTAAGACTCCCGTCATTCTTCATTCGCCTTCATCAGCTTGTTCAGCTTTTTCATCATTGCACGACTGCATGTCTTTTGCTGGTATCTCTTGTATCTCCTTCCTGTGGGTGGATTCTCCTGTTTTTGTTGGGGTTTTTTTCAGATCTCTGTCCCATCTATTCATCATCTGTCTTCTGTCTTGTTGCCTTCTAGGTCAAAGCACAAAACAACAGATGTACCTGATGGTGGACCGGTGAAACAATCATCTCATTCCAAAGACACCTACAGTACACATACCATCGTTTCCTCACTTCAGTGTGAGATCAAGAATTCTCGGCTTCCGACATTACCAGAGGAAGAAACCCCCGAACTCAGGACCACTGATCCATTTGCAGTGGTCACAGAGGAGGTCAATGGGAAGGATGACACTGAGGTAACTGGATCATAAACAGACACGCAAAAGAGATTTTATAATCCCATAACTAAAACTGAACTGTTTTTTATTCTGCTTTTCCTCCAGGACCTTGTGAACTCTAGTCAGTCATTGCTCCAGTGGTGTCAGAGCATCACCAACAACTATGTGGGTGTAAAGGTCACAAACTTCAGCACGTCCTGGAGAAACGGTCTGGCCTTCTGTGCATTACTGCACCACTTTCATCCAGACAAAATGTAAAGCATTTCTACACTATCACGCTTGCTAAATATCTTCTTTGAATGCACAGTTCATGGTTTAAATGGCTTTCATCTGTCTTAAATACATTTTATTGTGCTTCTTCTTTTACCCATCAGAGATTTCGAATGCTTGATTCCTCATGACATCAAGTTAAATAATAAGAAGGTGAGAATGGCGTGGATTGTTTAGTCCTCTGTGCAACCACTAGTGTGGTAGTTTTTGAATCTGATCTAAAGCAAAGGAAATTTAAAGCTATTATTTAAATTAAACTGAAGATAGATACATCTGACATCTGTCTGATTTTTACATCTATAAGATGAATGTGGAATAAAATGCACATAAGTTCATAACATGGCAAAATGTATAAAGTTCAAGACAAAATTTTACAATATGTTCAGAGCCTTTTTATTTTGATTATTGTTAATAACAGTTACGCTGCGCATTTTATCCGTTATTTAATCTCAGGCATTCGACGGCTTTGAGGCCCTGGGGATCTCTCGTCTGCTGGAACCGTCCGACATGGTTCTGCTGTCCGTCCCTGACCGGCTCATCGTTATGACGTACCTCAGCCAAATCCGCTCACATTTCACCAACCAGGAGCTGAGCGTACTACAGATCGAGCACAACAGCAGCCAGTCCAGTTACGGGCTCGCTCCTTCTGGTCCCGCTCCCACCAACGTTGACGCCGCCGCCTTCTGCATGGCCAGGCTGAACGAAGGTGTGAGTCTAGAGGAAGGAGGAAGCAGTGCCTTGGTGGTGCCACCACCCAGAACCAAAAGGACTACTAAAGGTAATTTTCTCATTTTGTCAAGCTTTTACTTATTTGTTTTTACTTGTTTAAGCCTCCTTACTTCAAAAGAGTGATGGCTGCTGCCTTGTTTTCTTTATGTTCTTAACAGCACCTTTAATTTTTGCTGAGTAATTTTGAAAGAAGCCTCTTTGTGTGTTTCCTATTGCATAAGATTTATTAGAGTTAACTTCTTATATCTTTCAAAACTGAAATCTAAACATGTATGACTTGGAATCTCACAAACTTTGTCAAAGTTTATGGAAAGGACTAAAAAGTATGAATGCCTTTTCTTGACGAGGAATCAGACATCTCGTTGCTTTCATTGTCTTTTTGTAGTGGAAGAAACAAGAATCCCAGTCCCACCCCCCAGATCGGTTACCAAAGCTGCCAAATCTGAACAGGTTACACTTCTTGTCATCAAATGAAAACTCTTTAAACAATATGTGATGTCTATTATATATATATTATATTTTGCATTTGCAGGATGAAGATGCTTCATCTCCTACTGAAAATGCTAATAACTCAGGTAGGTATTATCTGGACTGAGTCTAGCTAGCACCTAAAATACTGGATATTTCTTCCCACTTTTGACTGGATTATTTTTTTCTTTGCTGCTCAAACTTTAATCTGCCCTCTGTGCTTCTGTTTGCAGAGCTGCGGAATGCAGGTGACATCCAGCCTCCTAAACAAGAAGAAACTATGGTCAGTTTTGTGTTACAGCCCTATATACAAAATCACAATAAATCTCTCCACTGCAGATTAAATTCAGTTTGTTTTCTCCAGTGCTCCTGACTTCCCTCTAATCTGTGACTGTCCTTTTTTCTTGTCTTCACTTTTCTTCTCTTACCCTTCTTCTCCTTTCCTCATGGCTGCCGGGCCATTTTCATTTTTATGTTTATTTGTATTTGTGTGTGTTTGCATGTTGTGTACATGCATGCAAATGTGTGTGTGTGTGATGGGACTTGTGGTCAGCACCTGCAGGACACCAGTCAGTATGTCTTGAGCGAACTGGCAGCACTGGAGACAGAGCAGAAACACATCGACAGCAGAGCAGCAGTCGTGGAGAGACGATTGCGAAGCCTCATGGAAACAGGTTGGTTTATTTTTTTTAATCTGTCTAAGAGAGGTGGGAGTGTTCAATGTTCTGTTTCTCACAATGCAGGGAAAGGTTTTATTTTCCATAACTCTTACATGAATATACAAATTATTCTCTTCTGTTTGCAGGGAGTGATCGTGATGAAGAGGAGAGACTGATCCAGGAATGGTTCACTTTGGTGAACAAGAAGAACGCTCTGATACGTCGACAGGATAACCTGGAGCTATTGTAAGCAAACTGAAAATACACGTTTTATATCATAAACATTGAGTTTATTACATTTCCCTAATTTCTGACTGCTGTGCAGACAAGAGGAGCAGGATCTGGAGAGGAGATTTGAGCTTCTCACCAGAGAACTACGAGTTATGATGGCTATAGAAGGTCAGTTCTTGGTTTATGTTTGATTATATCTGTGAATCTGTCTTAGTCACTGAAAACAGAGTTCAGGGTAAACAGAAGATTAAATACACATGTACACATTTAGAACACATTATTCATAACTTATATTTGTAATTTTGACAAAATTTTGATTTGTGAACATGCAAAACTAATGTCTTGTGAAATTATTAGTGAAACATAATCCACAGTGTTTTCAAGCGCTGCTTTAAAAGTGTGTCACAACTCCTGTAGTTATCAACACTGCATTTACTAAAGTTTGCGTGACTTTCTACCTACTAACTATGATCTGCAGGGCAACTGAATAAATGTTTTAAATTAAAAATGTAACAAAATGGTTCTTTAAGTTGTGATTATCAGAAATGCTGTGGGAGATCGTTCATATTTTAGTTTTTTAATTGCAGAAAGAGAAACTTCTTTGGCATACTGAAGCAAAGAGAAAAGCATGTAAAAGTAATTGTCAGACATAAACTTGTTTTCAAGTATCTAAAACATTAATAAAGAAGTACCATTTGGCATTTTGCTGTATGTTTCACAGACTGGCAGAAGACATCCACTCAGCAGCAGAGGGAGCAGCTGCTCCTGCAGGAGCTGGTGTCACTGGTTAACCAGCGGGATGAGATCATCAGAGACATCGATGACAAAGAGAAACGGTGAGTGGATGCTTTCAGTATGACCAGAAAAAGTCAAAAAAACATGCAGCGTTCTACACAATTATTAACCGTAGTTTTGGTAAATAGGTTTACAAAAGTAATTGGCTTTTTTGGAGACTGATCCTAAGACTGTTCTGCTTCCTGTAGTTCTCTAAAAATGAACTTTGAAAAGTTCGTTTTTTTCTTTAAAATACTTATTTATTAAATAATCAATTTACTTGGAGGCCTTTTACACATTTTTACCCAGAGAGCCATTCCTTTTGTGTAGCTCAGTCATCTATGATTTTATCCCTGATTAATGAGAAATTGTTTTCCTGAACTGATGTTTTTGTGTTTGCAGTGCTCAGGAGGAGGACGAGCGGCTGGAGCGAGGTTTGGAGATGAGGAGGAGGAAATACAGCAATAAGGACAACAAATGTGTGTTGCAGTGAAAAGGACAAGCACAAACTGCAGTTGTCTTTGAATCCCAAAGTCCCAAACAGTATTTTGCCTTGAATGTTAAGAAAAAATTAAACTGCAAAGATATCTGTAGGATTTCAAGTGCCTTTTCCCTCCTAGAAATGTTCTCTGAGTCTGAAGCTGGAAATTGTTGTCTGAATGTAATGTGTGTGTTTTAGTAGTATTATGTTGGTTTCTTTAATTTGTTTTTTATTTATTTAAGACTTGTGTCATTTTCTCATACATTTATTGCACTTCTGGTGTTTTTCATGTGTTGTGTACATTTTTTTTTGGACATTATTCAGTATTCACACACCAGCTGGTCCTCTGCTTATTTTTTATGTTGTGTGTCTCCTGTGCCTTAATAGAAAGTTTTTGATTTGTAGGCCAAAATGCACCAGCTTTTACGAGAATCTACCTGCTCAGTATTCGAGTATGCAAAGAGATATGTTCTGTTGCAGGTGACGCTTTTATCTTTTCTGATAGCTTCAAAAAAAAAAATGTTAGTATGTCAAAGCATTTCAGAAATTAATATATTTTGTGATTATTCGAGCTGGACTCAATTCCACAAGGTTTTCAGTGCAGAATGGTTATTGACGCTCAAAGTGGTAACACATCTTAAAATGTATCTTTTAATGTCGGACCCTGGTGATATAAGTCATCTGCAGCTTCTTTGGATGTCCCCATCTTCTTGACTGGCGTAAGTTAAAAAGTTTTGGTATTTCTGCATAGTTTGATGAATACATGCATGGTTTTTGATGTGTGCAGTTGAAATGGTACCTATCATTCAAATGTTGATTTCCATATTTATGACTGTTTTATTCATGAATGACACATAAAATAAAGTTTAAGAAAAATAACTACACATGTGTGAAGTCTTTTTTGTGAGGTACACCACAATACTTCAGACATAAATGTATTACAGACTAAATCAATGTAAACAAAGCACAGATTGTAGAAATGGAGAATATTAATAAAATTGGCCTACAGGAAATTCACATTACTGTAATATGTTCAACTTTGTGCAAACCATCTCATTTAGGGAAATGGGAAAACTGACCTAAAAACCAGTTAACATACATACATTGAGTGAGAATAATTTCTGGATAGTCCCATGGTACCTGCAGAGATCCACAGCTCAGGAAGGGCAATTCATTTAAATGACTTTTGCTTGATTAGCTCAAACATCTCGCCTTTATGGAGCTTTATGGAACAGCAGCATCTACCACACAAGATGCAGCTGTGTGCAGCAACCATACAAATACAGGAAGGCCAGTTCCATTGCAGGCCTGCAACCCAAGGAATACAATGGAATTATTTACTTAAAAAAAGATGTTAGTGTCTTGGAAAGTTTTCCATTATTCAGGAATGAATCTACTTTAAAATTTGTCAGAATTTGAAAATTGCTCCTTCTATAAAACTTGGACTTTCATGTTGATCTCTCCGATGTTTCCCACAAATCATTGGAGAATTTTCTTGCCCGTTTTCTTTGCCTCAATGTTGGCTGACAGGCAAAAATGACTCAATGCATTGAGTTCCACTACCTGACTGTTTACTTCCTCATGGGAGCAGGCGTCATGTCAATCATGCTTTGCTTTGCTTTACTACAGAAAATACAAAAGTAATACCTGTCAAGCTTCCCGTTTTAGCCGTTTTCTGCCTCCCTTTCCCGCTGTTGTCCTGTTTTGTTGTTTTCCATAAATGAGTTCAATAAGTTTAGTGACACCGTTACCACTACCATTGAGGCCTGGGCGGGTTGTTGTTGAGAGGCTTGACTGGTTATTTCGTTTTTGGAGCTTTTTACATTTCATGTCCGACTAGATATTACCAGAGGAGCACGTTTACTATGAAGTGTGCTCACGTACTAACTTTAGACACATGGAAGTGTTGTGGATTTGTACGACAGCGGTCACAACCTGAGTAACTTCCCTGATGGTCTAGTGGTTAGGATTCGGCGCTCTCACCGCCGCGGCCCGGGTTCGATTCCCGGTCAGGGAACAGTTTCTTTTTCGTCATAGAAACTAATACTTTATGAAAGATTACATGATACGGTGCGATAAATTTTTTTTTTTATCTATGTCTTTCTGTTGCGCTTTAGTTAATCAGCTTCTCTGCACTAGGATCTACTAATTTAATCTGACATAAAGGATCAAGCTTATCCATTCGCGCCTGTTGACCCTACTTTATTCATCCCTCTCCTGTGGAACCACTTGAAGCTCTGCAGTTTGCAGATCTCCTGTTCTGTCATGCAAGAGCCAGGACATAGCTGTATTAGGCAGGACAAGTACACAATCTGTTGGGTGAGTGTAATCAGTTGCCTTCTGCTGGCTTTTCTCTATGTGGGTAGCTTATATGTCTGCTGGAGCACCTTACCAAGGTATGCAACTCATCATCAGCTATGCAGTCAGTGTTGTTCAAGTAGCCCGTTAATGACAGTGTGTGTCCTAAAGGGACCATCCAAGAGTGATAAAGCGTAGCTCTGGTGTCTGCTGTGTCTCCTGCGTTTGTGAAGCTATAGATGCACTGGGCTGATATCACAGTGAGTAGACTTTCCTCTACCTTTTGATATTTGGGGGTCTGAAAGTTCTACAGGCAATTGATTTTCTTTGTGATTCCTACGTGCTTTGCTTTCCAGCTACTAATCATCACTACCCACAATACTCAGGCGATGAGATCCTCTGTTGAAATAACTTTGTATAATAAATAAAGTTCATCCTGGGTCTCCAGGTCGAAGAGTCCTTGTGGGAGCTGAAAGGTTTTATTCCTGCATCTGTACTGCCTTTGCTATTGACTACGGTAAGCCAATAAGTTATAATATGAACACTTTAAAGGAAAAAGTTATGTAACAAATGTTTTTGTAATGATTTTATTCTTTCTGACTTAAATTCTAAAACTGAAACAAAATGAAATTACTTCTTAAACTGAAACTGAACTGAACTCTTTAACACACACAATCAAATAAGAGGAATGGAATTTTTATTTATTTATTTGTTGCGTTCAAGTTGTCAAAAGTGTTTAAAAAGTCATTTTGAAAGTGTTTTCCAGCATCTGCTCACACAGATTTCGAAGGGTTTGTTTTTATAGATTTAATTTATGCTTTATTGAGGCAGATTAGACATTTTAGATGTTTAATTTAATTTAACTCTTAACAGTTTACTGCAACTTTATATTTTTATTTGAGCTCCCTGCAGTATTTAAACTACATACTAAACTGTGCCATTTTTTTCCCTCATACTTTTGATCTTGTTGTTATTTATTGCCTGTGCATGTTATAAACATCTATATTCGTTCTGCTTAATAGTTTTTTTATCTGGGGCCCCTGGTTCAGTCTGCTTTGGACAATCCTGACGGGCTCTCTGGGGAACTTTCTTCTGCTCTGGGTATTTATAAAGTTCTGTTAGAGAAATCTGATGCAAAAAGTTTGACATATGTGCCGCCTTTGCATTAAAGCTGATCACAATCTCCAGACTAATGTATTTTCCCAGATGTGCAGAGATGGAGGATGTGCGTTCAAGAGGCAGCGTGGCTCAGGAACCAGGTGGTGGCGCCAGTGACGGAGGAGCTGGTATTCAGAGGGGCCATGCTGCCTATGTTGGTGCCTTCCACTGGAGCCACAGCTGTTATCTTCATTGCTCCTCTGTACTTTGGTGTTGGTATGACAGGAAACTTTGGGGCCACAATGACATCATACTCTACTAAAGCACGACAAAATGCACCAGTTGACCTGCAGGAGTTTTGCTGTTCCTGTCATAATGTTTCTCAATGTTACTGTCGTTCTAGCCCATCTTCACCACGTCATAGAGCAGCTTCACCTGGGAAAGGACAATGTGAGAGCCATCTTCCTGAGGGCAGGTGAGCTTATTCTCAAATAAACTACATGTGGGAGGCAATTGATGTATGTTTGATCATACATATAACAATAAATCAAATCCCAGTGAAAATCAATCTAACATTATGACGACACTAAATGCTATCTATGCACTGTATATGAAAAATACAGTAGTATTACACCTAAGAAAACATTTATAAATTACAGTCTAGTAAACTATGTTATTGTACAATACCAACAGTTGCATAAATGAGAGGTAACAGAGACAGTGAAACAAACGTTCATGTATTTTGGTGGAATTTTGTGTCACACTTGCACAAAGCAACTGAGCTATTTTTAAAAAGGAAGGAAAATGATTTACAGTATTGATTTATTTTTCTTCTACACATGAAAATCTCCAAAGTGTGGTGTGTTCATATCCTTTACATTACATATTATATATACTTTCCAACTCTATGGACTTACCTCTCACACCTAGAGTAGCTTCTCTTGTGTTTCAGTGAAACAACTCAAACTCTTTAAAACTGGTTGAATACCAACTACAAACATACATCTTTAAATTCTACCTAGAATTCCTGATTGGATTTAGATATAGACTATAACTGAGCTATCCTAACACATGAAAATGATTTAATTTTAACCACACCACTGTTACCCTGGCTTTATGTTTTGGATTGTTGTGACAGAGCGACACTTTATGACTCTTGGATTGTTTGGATTATCCAATTTCAAATCAGCTTATGCAGTTTTTCTGTCTCTGCTGAAGAAAACATCCCCACAGCATCATACTGCCACCACTATGTTTTACAGTGTAGGTGGTGCAATGTTAGTTTTCCACCAAAAATAGCTTTTTGTAACAAGGTTAAAAATATTGCAGTAAGGACATCAGAGAGATGGGGTTGAAATTGAATGCAAACACTACCTTCCAGTTTTTTACTAAAAGAAAAAGCTGAATTTTACTTTCACTTTGCAATAAGCATGACTGTGCGTTTGTCTGCCATAACATTTTAAACAATGTTTTTGTGACAACAATCAAAGAGTATGAATACTTTTACAGTTTGTTGATTATTCATTGTAGTTTTCCTTTACAGGGATTCAACTGTGTTTGGTGTCTTTGCTGCTTTTATTTTCCTGAGAACTGGTGGTGAGAGGCAAAAATACACATTCGTCCTCTACAAGCGCCATCTCGTGTGCATATGGTAGTTTCACATCTTTTGGTCTGTTCTTCTGAAGGTCATATTGTGGGTCCAGTTTTGTGCCACTCATTCTGCAACAGCCAGGGTCTCCCTGACACTGGTTCCGCTCTGAGCTGCCCTCAGCGTTCAGCCGTGCTGATCTGCTATCTGACTGGAGTCCTGCTGTTTCTGGTGGTGCTCTTCCCCTTCACAGACCCCTTCCTCTAAGGAGCCAGACCTGTCTGCAGCCTCGCCGCTTCACAAGCATTGGAATGCTGATTGAGAAAATGTCAAATACTCAAGAAAGTCATGAAAAATAAAATCTTGAGACAGATTTTAACTTTAATATTATTTTTTTCAGTCATTATTGGGACTTTTGTGAAGTGTGTGCATGATTTTTGCGGGTGGTCAAGGCAGGAGAAAGATTCCAGTGCTTCAGACATTTCCTGCATGGTTCAAAAATATTTCCTGCTGTATGAAACTTAACACCAGCACAAAACTCCCTGGCTACAACAAAGTAGCAGAAGTGTGCATGAGTGCAAGTATAGAAAACCAGATGAAATATGGTGTTGAAGAAGAAAAAAAAAACAGGCAATAGAGGACATGATCACAAAGAAAGACGCAGAGGCAGGCAAAACATGCAGACATCGTTGCCAATAAATACACCAACAGAACCAAATTGGAGAGAGACAGCTATTTAAAATCATGTTTTTAAATCAGACAAGGCAATGAAAGCCAGAGGAAGACTTAAACAGAGAAGAGTGGAAAACAAGTGGCATCAGCCAGAAGCAATAAGAGCAAAGCCAGCAGATGAGGAGACACAAAAAGAAAAGGTGGAGTGGGGGAGCGCAGGGATAAAGATTGTTCTTCCCCGGGGAAATAGAAAATTTGGAGTAGCAGAGCAGAGGAAAAGGGAAAGGTCATGCAGGGTATGTTGAAATGTCTGGGAGGTGAAAGGTTGTGTTGAAGCACCAGATTTATGAGGTAGGTTTACAAGTAATAAAAACTTTGCGACGTAAAATTGGGCAAACATCATAAATTCACATGTATGTGTCTTTCCTATTCTCCACACTGATTCTAGATGCGTTTTATTTCTTCTTCTTTTTAATGCAGTTTGTAGCTGTAAACTCTGGTGCTCATTTTACAATATTGAATTTCACTTGACCTACTTTTTAAAGTCTGAATGACAAATGAAAGAGGAATACACCAGGGAAGTCAGAAATGTGAATGTACTCATTATAAACACAAATATCACACTAATGATATTTAATAGTTTGCTCAGTAGTTTGCTTCATGGTACAGTTCAGTTGATAAAAGCAAGTTTGGATTGCGGATTTTCTCAAATTCATTCTGTTAACATTGGGACTGTATCTTTTTCTTGACACACAGCTGTTACTAAAACGTAAAGCTGCATGAAGGATGCATTCCCATTCACATGGTTCATTTGCTGCTTGGAGCCAGATGTTCATGAAAGAAGTAAAAACAAAAATCTAGTTTATGGTTACAGAGAATGCAATGTTAGAAGCTCGGTGTTAGCTGATGAGATCATTCTTGGTATCGACAGAAAATGTTAACAATCAAATTCACAGATTCTTGACAGAAGTCACATTGCTGTCAAAAAAGCTGAACATTTATCAATTTATCTCCAACTGTGGTCAAAATGCAAAGTCACAGCAAGAAGATCAGACTAATGGCTTGTTTTTTAGAAGCATGTGTCCTTTCTCCAAACTTAAAAGTAGTGTTGTTCCTTGCACCATTTCACCCCATTAAAAAAAACAGTTAAAAAGTTTGAATTTCACACTCACCTAATCCCAACTTTTGTAGCTGACTGTTGCATGACCTAATGTATCAGGTTAGGAGATAAACAAGATCAGAAAATATGTTTGTTTGTTTTTTTTTTCACAACTAAAGACATACTGAGATCAAAGTAATCTCAAAACGGTGCTCAGTGTTCTCAGTCTTCAATTTGAGCTTGGTTTCAGGCCCACAGAAGGCACGTAGGCTAAGAATGAACAAAGGCTGAACAGCTCGGTAATTATTTATTTATGTGTGTCTCATTTGAGGTCAGATGTACTTGAATGTGTCTGGGATGTGTGGGTTCATGTTTACAGAATGAACAGTGCATGGGAGGTTCAACAGCTTCTAAAGAATGCGTTAATCTGACGTCTGCAAGGCTGCAAGCAAAACAAGGTGGTTACAAATATGCATCAGTTTCATGAACCCATAGGTCATAACCAAATCTAAAAAAAAAAAAACAGCAACAACAAGAGCTTAGCTTTCTAACAAATGTTTTGTGAGTTTTATATGCTGCCTTGCTAAAGTATTTTCACCCCCTGAACTTTTCCAAATTACAAGCAAAAAACTTTGATGCTTCAAATTGAGACACTTTGAGCTGCAAGTCTTTATTAGCTAGAGTTGACTGAAATATTTGTTATTTTTTCTTCTTTTCTTCAAAATGTCCTCAGTTTTCAAGACCTATCATATATTTTCAATTTGATGCAGGTTTGATTACACACTGATTAGTGTTTAGCTGCAGCTTAAACCTCCAACCCAGTCTCAAACCTCACATTTTATCTTTAATGCTTTATCCATTATTAGCTTGATTGGGTATTTTCAGAATGGTGTTTTTATATGTTGTTCATAATGTAAGGTGTAAGTGTATTATTGTTTACTGGTTTTCTATAGCAAACCTCAGAGGCCCTCAGAGCAGCTGGGTTTATTTTGAGGTCAATTACACATTACCTCAACTGTGTGTAAAATTTGCTGAATTTTATTGAGCGATAAGAAGACAAAGGAAACCCAATTACAAATGCATGCCACATTTTTCACAATTCTAACTGAACATGGTTCAGAACCTTATGTTTTTTTCCCTTTCTCTCACAAATATGCAATAATATCTTTTCTATTAATAAAAAGTCTGAAAAAATCAACTGAAATTTGAATTTTAATGAATTTCGTTGCTTTTGTACAACACTGTGGCTCTTCATAGTCCAGGTTTAACTTTTCAGTTTCTCATTTTAAATATGAGGACTAAAAGTCAAGCAACTTATCTACAAGGTTGGAGAGTTCTTATTTCTGAGATGATGTGAATACCAAGAGCAGCTCTAGTCACAAAATCACTTTTTTCCCCTCTGCTCTGTTCTGTGAAACGCTAGAAAGGGTTTGGTCCAGTGGGGATAAAGGCGGCTGTTCTCTTTATTTATTCAAAGTCAGGCTGCTGATCTCTCATTTTGCTCCCTCTCTCCCTCCTGTTTAATACATTTCAGCTCAGTCACACTTGAACTCTCTCCATTCCAAGAAAGTATTCAGCTGCTGGCTGCTTGAATCGTTCAAGGGGGACAACACTGCTGCACTGGATCAAGCTTGTCAGCACTTTTCCAAGATGCAACAGCCTTACCTGTTTGCTTCCTCTGTGATTTTCCCAGATAATTATACAGAGATAAAACCAAGCAGCCTCTGCCTCAGTGGCCACCCTCTGAGCTGGTGTGGTGGCCTCTGCCTCCCAGTTGGACGGGTGAAGGAACTAATGGAGGAGGAAAAGAAGACCCTGTTATTAGACTTCCCTGCAAATAACAAGTCTGCAGAAGATTTTAGCATTGCGTTTTGGGAGTAATTTGCATTCTTTTGCCGATGCAAAGTCAGGCAGTTTATGGTTTCTTTTTTCCCCCCATGTTTTTTTCCCCCCAAAATGCTTCATTAAAAAAATGAGGCACACAGTGGAAAATGAGTCCTAGTCATACAGGGGATGTGGAGATGTGGTGCAAAACTTAAAGTTCAAGAGAAACGACGGAGAAAGAATGGCAGGAAACGGTTCAGAAATAAGCCAGACAGAAACACATCGGATGCCTTTCTGTCTCTTTGTTTTTCTGTGAACCTTTTGTGCCCTGATCCTTTCTTGTCACTGTTAATGCATTTACCATCCCAGACACACACACACACACACACACAAAATAGCCTGAAGAGCTGTATGATGATAGAAGTGTCATGTGTCTGTGCGGATCTACAGTATGTGCGCACGGCTGAGTCTATGGAAAAGTTGAGCCGATCATCTGGTAAAGGAATAATCTGTCAGGAGTCAGCCTGTCCGTGCGTTCTGTCATTCATCCTTCGGTCTGTTTGTTTGTGGTTTGTCCATGCATGTGGAGGCAGCTGAGAGCACTTTATGTTTAAAGAGAGCATCTATGTTTTGTTTTCTGTTTGTTTCTTTCCGTTTTAGATGGTCTTATGGTTGAGTAAAAAAAAAAAAGAAAGACAATAATAGATTTTCCAAACTATCTAAATGTAAAAGTTTTTCCATGGGAGCTGTGCTTGCACTGGGCATCTCCCAGTGCTAACATGAGTCAGACGAAACACGCAGAGAGAGAGACATGATCATTTTCACTTAAAATCCTTCCCTTAATATGGATTTACTTCTGCATGATGACATACACAACTGTCCTGACATTTTCAGCTGACTGATTCAGTATTTTTTAATGAATCACTTTACACTCAGAGCGTCGCTGCAGTCATTTCAGATGTTTGTGGTAAAGATTTGTTGATAGTCTGGGTGTGGATTGAGGGCATTCGTGTCTGCAGCAAGAGATGAAGCATATGGACTTTGTAGAATAAAAGTTTGATCTCTTTCCCCTCAAAGAATCACCCCGTAAGCAGCGGCTCATGTTTAACCATAATGGAGGCTGCTAATTGCTTCAGTGTGTCCCTGTGTGTTTGTCTGTGTGAGAGTAGGCAAATACTGATGGGTTCTGCTGAATTTAATACGGCACAGACACTTCCACATGCACAAACAGTGTGAGTCTGTGATCATCTAACCCAAATCTGCAATGTAATAACAGACCTCGACATTAATGAGAAGTTAAGAGACATCAGGGACACATGCAGTTCTCCTTTTTATTACCAAAGCAAAGACACTTTGTGAAGGTCGGTCCCTGCAAATGGTGCCCCATTTTTTTTTTTTTCAAACAAAACCCTTAAAAGTATGGCGTGATTTTGCTGTGCTTCAATCACTTTGAAAGCATTCAAAATGAAATAAAATCCAGTGCAAACAATTACCTTCACAATTCTAATTGGTAAATAATCATCCTGTGTGATTTAATCTCCATATAACTACAACCGCTCTGTAAAGAGGTCAGAGAACATCAGAGAACAAAATAACATCATGAAGACCAAGGAACACAGCAGACTGCTCAGGCAGAAAGTTGTGACATAGTTTACAGCAAATATTCTTGAATGTACAATCAACTTGGTGGTGGCAGCATCATGCTTTACAACTAAACTAAACTTTTTGTACAACTCAAGCATCATGCTTTAGCTGTATAGAAGTTTTATTTTTCGATGAAAATGGAAAGAGCCTGGCAGAGGTGTAAACCTCCACAGGAGGAGGATTAATCATGGTAGCAACACATGATTGTTTAAGTTAAATATAATGACTTCACCCTAAATAAAATCTGGCTTTAATTCCTGCATATTTACTCAAAATATTTATTTTTCTAAAACTCAAATCTAACTGTACCACAGATCTCCACTTACCCAGGAAAATATCTTGGCATCTATTGGATGGGTTATGGATTGGTACACAATTTGCAGAGAAAGTTATGTGCATTAAAAGCACAAATCAGTCTGACTTTTGCTATTGCCATGTTTTTCATTTACAGCTGTTATTAGGTTAACATTTTGCTCCCAGACATGAGTGTTTAATTTGGAGTAGGGATCAATATTCCATTTCACTTTCTATTTTTATAAATTCTGTAATATTGTAAAGTATGAAGAATCATCTGGTTTTGATTTATCTGTGTTACCAAATACAAACCTAAACAATGCAAAACATATGGGATGGCACTGTGCAACAGCTGGAGTTTATTTATATTGGATAAAATAGTGAGCGTCAGCATGCTTGGACAAATATTACGCCTGTTTTGCATTATCAGAGAGATTCTATGCTTGAATCCAACTGAACACATAAGCATAAAAATCACCTTTCAACATTAAACTTATTCAGATTGACAATATATATCGAAAATTTCCAAACTCTAAATTCTAGAGGTGGTCTTTTAAAATGCAATTACTATGAAATATCAAACCCTTTCGGAATTAAATAAAACAGAAATGAAGGAACAACACTTCTCTGCTGCTTTCCAAACAGATTTCAGGCTTGTCACCTGAGTAATGTCTATTCATAAAACCCCTATAGCTGCATTCATACACTTACACTTGCAGATTCCAAAATAATATGCAAAACTCAGGCCTTATGGTGGACGAAGCATTGGACAATGTGGTGGAAGCAAATGACAGAGACAACTGGTTTGAGAGAAATTTTATTTAAAATATGACAAGATACTATTTTTTATATTCCATACCTGTGTAGACTTGGAAAATACTGAAATGTAATTCCAGCTTTTTCATGGGGAACCCTAAAATATACACTAATTGATCTAAAATGGATGTCTTTAAAGTATCGTTGAACAAATTTTATGGCCACAATGACATTTTAAGGGAGATTGTGGGTTTTTGTTGTTGAATTTTATTCACTGTTTATGAGTGTAAACTTACACCCAGACAGTCATTAATGAGTCTACAACAGCCACTTAAAAGCTACATATCAGAAGCAGGACAAATGAGACCATAAAGAAGCCACATTAATAAAAATATTAAATCTTTTTATAATAAACAGAATATTAGAAAATAAACAAAGAATTTATAGTGCTTTGCAAAAGTTTTCATGCCCCTTGAATTTTTCAATATTTTGTCACATTACAACCACAAATTTTAAAATATTTCTTTGGAATTTTATGTGAAAGACCAACACAAAGCGGTATCTATTGTGAAGGAGAAAGAAAATTCAGCATGATTCAAAATTTTGCAAGATTTTTTTACAAATTAAAAAACCGAAAAGTGCGAAAGTATTCAACCCCCCTCTGAGTCAATACGTTGTAAAATTACGTTTTGCTGCAATTACAGCTGCAAGTTTTCTAGGGTTTGTCTCTTCCAGCTTTGCAAATCTAGTGACTGAAATTTTTGCCCATTCTTCTGTGCCAAAGAGCTCGAGCTCAGATCAGATGGAGAACGTTTCTAAACAGCAGTTTTCAGATCTTACCACATATTCTCAGAGAAAAGGTGGAAGAATACGTCTGCACACCACCGTTTTCAGTTTTTTATTTGTAAAAAAACTTTTGAATGATGTATAAAATTTTCAAAATAACATTCAATCCCATGATGACTGCATGCAAACATCTGGCCAGAATGATAACTTTCTGGTCAAACATTTACTATACTATTTACTCAACTTGGTGCTAAGTGTTCAGAGAAGAATGCTCAATAAAGAGTAGTTATGTCTCTGTGAAATTAATGAAACACAAAGGACTAATAGCTTCCGGTGTGCAGCTCAGCTGTAGAAAAGCTAGAAGGTGTGAAATAATCAGAGCAAGTGCCAAAAGATAAAAAGTCAAGGGCTGACTTAGAAGGCAGCAGATACAAAACAAAGAGGTCTGTATGTTCCATTAGATATCTTTAGGTTGGCTGATAGAGACTTGGACGCACTGTGTCTAGATTAATAGGAACAAAGGGATTTGGGAGAGTATGGCTATGGAAAGAAGAGGTTTTGTCTGCTCTATCAATTATGCTTCTGGTATGTTTCTGGGGGTGTTTCTGTCTGAGAAAGAGGAGGGGCAAAAAACAGGCTGACTTATGAATTCAGCAGGCAAAGAGTGAAGGTTTGGGGGTAAAACACTGATATTCTGGAGGAGGACAATTGCAGCCTGATTGAAACTATCAGAGTACAGATGTCGAGAAGGAGCTGGAAGGAGAAAAGGGACACATTGGATTAAAAAAGTTGAAAGAAGGTGGTGATGATAAGGTGTGATGGTAGTCCAAGAGAAACAGAGACAAATAAAAAGACATGGGCAAGAAGACCAAAAGGCTCTTTAGGTTCTCCAGGATCCAGAGGTTTTATGTTCTCCCTCTAGCTTCAGTGGTTGTTACATAACGGGAAAAGACTGCCGAATAATAACACTGTGTATCTTGTGTCTGCCAGAACCAACACACCACATCCAGCCAGCTCATCTGCACAGAGGGAACACAGGCGTCCAAGTTCGGCTGTGGTTAATAACTGCTCCGGCTGCACTTAATGCATTACTTTTCCACCCTATCGTCTTTTGTTGCAAGGCTGAGCGAGTGACTTTGTGCTGTCAGTTTGTAATTTGCAAGCCACATCTGTAGTTCTGTTGCTATCAGAACTACTGTGTCAAACCGGCATTAAGTCACCCCAATTATTGTTGTGGCTGAGTCACATTTTCCAAAAAGAGAAAAGAAAGATCTTTTATGGAATCTTTCTTTTTTTTTTTCACTGAGTTTGCATGCTAATTTTACAATCCCTTTAACCTTTTCACGTTTTGTAACATTGCAAAACCTTATTTATATATTAGTGGGATTTTATGATAGACCAAAACAAGGTAATCACTGACTGGAAAATGATAAAGGATCATCTGACATTTTAAAATTAAGGATAAAAATAAAAATCTGAAAATGTGGCATGTGTTGTACTCATCGCCAGAAAGAAGTGGAGCGGTTCAGAGCATGGTAATGTTCTAAAACAATAGCCTAGACTTTGAACATCTAATCAAGCACCTTGGAAATGCAAAGATCATAGCACAACTGCCAAGATGTAGTGGGTCACCTAAATCAACAGGCTGGTCAGCAGGGCGGTACACTGTGTGCAGTTTAGTGAGAAAAAGCAAACGTTTTTATGTCAATCGAGTCCTGAAGGAGCCCATTTCAAAATGACTGTTTTTTTTAAGAGTGCTGTTTGTGTTTGTAGTGACATGCAGTCACAGCTGCCTGAAAAGACTGAAAAGAAGTTGTAAACACTTTATTGTAATAAGGACCACAAAATAACATTATAAAAACTCATGTAGCCCATTCTAGTGGGATCATTGTACAGTTTCTCACCAGCTGGGCAGAGCTGATTCAAAGATGGACGAAGCAAAAGACTTGAGTCTGGATGGAGGTTCATCTTCCCACAGGACAAAAGGAAACATCCAGCCAAAGCTGCAATGGAATGACTAAAATCGAAGCTCTCCATCTAATCTGTCTGTGTTTGAGCAGTTTTGCAAACAATTGGTTTTATTTTTAGCCTCGATATGTGCAAAGCTAATGGAGAAATGCCACCAAAAAAAAAAGCTTTTAAAACTGCAACTGTGGCAAGTTGTGATTCCACAAAGTACTGACTCAAATTGGGTGAATAAAATGATTGGCACCCTTTCCAGAATTTTGTTTGTAAAAAAATAAATAAATAAATATGCACGATATTTTGTTGATCTAGAACACTGAATCCTAATAAAAGACATTTCTGTTGGTGGTTGGAACAAGTTTGGTTTTGCTGGGCACTGCTAACTTTAACATGCAGCTTCCAGTTTCCTTCAAGGCTCTGGTCACAGCTATAGGTTTTATTTAATATTTTCCAGCTTTACTCTTCATTCAGGCAGAAGAAAAAATAAAGAGATTTGAGTTTTCTTTGGAAAAATGCAAATCCACTGTTTGACTTCCCACAGTGTTGTTGATGGTGTTGAATAGTGTGGCGTCAGTGGAGGTGAACCCCACAGGTCACTCCTGCTCCCTAGTCATGGAGAGGTCAAGCTGATGCACATCTGGCATTTCCTGTTTCCTCTCTTCCATTTGCCCCCAAGTTATACTCACACACACGCGCGAGCGCGCACACACACTGAGGAGCGTACATTAACATCTGTGCCTCCGTGGAGTTAATTTTTACCAGCAAGAGAATGAAGTCACCAACACAGTGTGCACATTTCAACAGGTATTTCTGCTCCATAATGTTTCCATTGAGCAGTAAAAACTTCCAGCTGTCATGGCCCAAAAGAGAGAGAGAGAGAGAGAGAAAAAGATAGAAAAGGAGGAGTGAGAAAAAGTTTATGAAGAGAATGTAAAGAAATTAAGGCAAAATCAGTGAAGAAAAACTTAGAGGGGAAGACATTAGGAATGATCAAAAGTCTGGATAACAAGGAAGAAGAGCAACAGAATTTCATTATCTGCTGAAGCTGACCGACACTTTTTAACATGCTCTGATGTTTTGCAGCAAAAACTCTTATGTTTGTGTTTATGTGTGTGCATATAGGACAAAGCGTCATCATATGGTTTTCATAGCTTCCTGAGGGCTTTCAATTCTCCAGCTACCCCATTCACCCCCAGCTTCCCAACACACACATACATCAACCTCCCCAGTGTTCTTTTAGATACTCACACATTTTACCAGCCCCCTCTTCCAAAAGCACACAATTGCCCTCAATAATTTTCCTCTACGTAGCCTTCCACCCCCGCCTCAGTCCTCCCCAAGTCTGTCTCTCTGTCTGATGCTCAGTCTGAAAGTCAGCCTTGCAGAGGCAGGAGCCGGGATCAGATATAGCACAGGGTTTCTGCTCCGGATATTTACTGAGTTCATTTATGGAACAATTCATCCTTCCTTCTGGGACCTGGATAACTTGACTGTATTTTCAATTTTGCAGGATTTAATTGGAGTTTATGCAGGGATTTGTTCATGTTTTTAAAAAAAATTCTTTAAATTGTCAGCAGTACTGACAGCTTGAATGAAAGTTTGTCTGGTTTACACTGGAGGGGTCTTTCTCCGGTTAAGATCATTTACAGATGCCTATTCTGATTTGAGAAAAAAATCAAAAATTTGGCTCAGTTTTAGAGGTTGATAAACAGTTTTTTTCCATTGTTAGGATATTTATGTTAAAGAGTTGCTAAAATATACATGTTAGGTTATATCCCACCATTGCATTATTGACAATGCTAAATATCAAAAGGAGTAGTAGCAGCTGCAGCAGCATGACTCTCCTGTATGTCGTCTGGCTGCTGACAGTTTGTGTGGCTCCTGGGAGCCAAGGCCAGAGAATGAAGGAGCCTGATGGGGAGCAGCAAGTAGCTGAAGCCCAGCTGGGCGAGAAGGACGCCATGTGCAACCAGGAGGGATGCTATGCCGTCTTCTTACAGAAGAAGACCTTCAGGGAAGCTAGGCAGGCCTGCATGGATCAAGGTGGGACCCTGGTGACGATGTACACTCGTGAAGCGGCGGGTGTGGTCCACAACCTGCTGTCAGCAACTGCTGTGCATGGATCAAGGGCCAGGCTTCGTTTCTGGATCGGGCTGCACCGACCTCCACGCCAGTGTTCAGCCACAAAACCACTCAGAGGATTCGTCTGGGTCACAGGCAAAGTCTCACCTTTTTTGACTTTTGCAATTCACAAATTTTGGTTCATTGTTTTTATCAGTCATTCTGTTTGATGGATAGCTACAGAGAAGCACTGCTTGGCACATAAAATATTCAAGTTTTTCGAGAGGTCTGACCTGCTGATTCCAAGTTTAACCAATTCCAGTTTATTCTTTCTGGAGACAGTGAAGAATAAAGGAGGAAATTGCGTTGCCGGTTTTTTGCTAGAGGTAGTAGTTTTGATGCCAACAGGAACTACAATATTATCCCAATTTATGCAAATAAGCATGCATCGCTAACCTTTTGATGGTTTTAATCAGAGTTGACTAGAACCAGTTGTTTTAGTCTCCTGCAGCTTTACCTTAGTAATCATATTCTATGCTCCTCACAATACAGGCAGTGAAAACACATTTGGCATATCATTAAAAGGACTTTAAAGACTTTGAAAACTTTTGCATGCCTTGCTACTGTTAAGCAGCCTATAGTGGTAATGAACCAATTTTCCACACCCCATCCTGTCACAAATTGAACTCAAGCCAGTTGGCTGAGCTTTGGACTCCTTGTATGGTTAATCCATTATCTTCTTTTATTTCTCAGACAGACTGGGTGCCACTTGGAGATTTTCACTCTTTTTCACCCCATTGTTACTCACCCAGTCTGATCTAGTCATTATACACACTGACAGAAAACAGATGTGTCTCTCCTGGTGGAGAAGGGCATCCTGTTTTTAAGAGTTGTACAATCCGTTTACTTCTGTGATGTTGTCATGAGTAAATAACTCTAACTTACTCATGTCAGCGCCTCACCATACAGACTTTTCTGATTTTATTAATCCAAAATGACGCATGATGACTGAAAATTACTGACCCAAAAGAGAGTATTTATTTAAATCTAGATTTTAAATACACCACTTTAAACAGATGCACTGTTTAAAGAGCATCTGCCTAAATCCTGCTGAGATCATCAATTTCTCCCAATTTGTTAAGAGAAACTGATTCTACCTCCGTAAATGGAAATAGCAAGGGGACAAAAAAGCCCTGGTGCCACATAAATAATTGCATTTTAAACTCCACATTAGACTTATTTTTTATATGGGTGACATCTAGTGGTAAAAAAATATATGACTCTCACTCTTGCAGAATATGTCCCTCATCATTAACCCCGATGGGCCCTAAGAGTGCAGAAATATTCTTTTAAAAATGCAATTGGATTAATTTGTTAGAAAATTAAAAGCCAGGCAAAGGTAATGTTGGCAATTTTCTCAAGGTGACTTAATGTTTTGATGCTATGTCAACCCAAAATCTGTCATAGAGCCTGAAAAGAAAAAAATGGGCGACAAAAATAGTAACAGAAAATTATAACTTTAGCATGTTAGATCCAAAGTAAGACTGAAAACTAACTAGGGGTTTGTCCTTCTCTTCTAACAGGAAATCAGGAAGGTCAGTTCTCCAACTGGATCCGTAAAGAAATGCCCAACACTTGTGCAGGACCTCGCTGTGTGGCCATGACTGTGCATACGTCTGACGGCGCAGGAGAGAGTGGCGAGAATTTCCGTTGGGCTGAAGGTCCCTGTGTCATGAAACTGGATGGATTTATTTGCCAGTACACCTACAGCATGATGTGTTCACCCTTGAAGGATGAGGGTGGAGGTCCCGCTGTCTATGAAACTCCATTTCATTTCAAAAGTACCCAGTTGACCCATGTGCCTTATGGGTCTGTAGCTGACATGCCATGTCCTACAGACAGCTCAAAACCAGTCGCACCTTCCAGGGAATCAGCACTGTGTATCGAAAGAGATGATGGCACAGTGGGTTGGTCTACAGATGCCCCTCTTTGCTCTTCTGGTGCACCCAGACAAACCCAGGACTGGTGTAGCGGTGAGCATGAATGTGAGCAGCACTGCGAGAACAGGAAGGAGGATTACTACTGTTACTGCTCTGAGGGCTACATATTAGATGAAGATGGCTACAGCTGCAAGTTGGACCCTCTGAGCCAAACTGACCCTCCAGAGCTATCAGATTCTGCTTTTGCCACAGACAAGACCCCAGTCAATCGGATCTGTGTGGATATGGGTTGCGAATATGACTGCTCAATAACATCTCGGACCATTCGCTGCACCTGCCCCCCAGGCTACCAAATAGGTCCAGATGGACACAAGTGTTTGGATGTGGATGAATGCCAACAGCAGCCGTGTCCGCAACGCTGTGTCAACACTCCAGGCACATTTCACTGCACCTGTGACCCAGGGTACCAGCCAGACAACACAGACGAATGTGTGGACATAGATGAGTGCCTGGATGAAGGCACCTGTGATGGGACTTGTCAGAACACTGAGGGTTCCTTCAACTGTCTGTGTAACCCTGGCTTTATATCGGACAGTGAAGGAGTATGTATAGATTTGGATGAGTGCACGGAGTATTCACCTTGCGACCAGCGGTGTATTAACTTTGTTGGAGGGTACCAGTGTAACTGTCAACTTGGCTTTGAACTGAAGAAAGACGGCCTTACCTGCCAACCTTCAACTTATGACGGAGAATATTCCACTCTGAACCCTGACCCCAGTATTTACGATGATCAGGATACTCCCTGGTCCACTCTTGATCCCTTTTTCAAAGCTGATGTCAACTTTAATGTCAACTGGCAGACAGATTCCCCTCAGGGACTCACCCCTGACATGGCTCATCAGTCAGATAACCACCTAAACCAATGGGATCACTTATCACCAAGGGAATACCAGACAGCCCCATCCCCAACCCAAAAGATGAGAACAGACAACAACATTGAAGATAATGCTCACACAGGAGGTGGCAACTCCAATGATCAGAAAGTAATTGAAACTGCAAAGAAGTCCACTAGTGGGACTGAGGAGGCTGAGACTCCTAAGATAGACAGCACAGGTGAAACCAACAGTACAGCAGCGGCTAAGGACGGATCTGATGACGTGAAACGCAAGCATGACAAGAGCTGGCTACTGGTGGCTCTTCTCGTTCCTCTATGCGTATTCCTGGTGGTGATGTTGGCTTTGGGAATTGTCTACTGTACCAGCTGTGCAGTAGACAAGAGCCTCAGCTTTGCAGACTGCTATCGCTGGGTGCTCCCTGCGACACCCCCAGAGAGGAGGGAAAGCAAAACCCATGCTTGAACTCTCTCATTAACAAAACAACAAAAACAACTTCTTTACATGTTTGTTAACATTATTCTGGTTTCTGGTGACAAATTTGCTCACTAAATGTACAATCTGGATTTCATACCAAGGACTGAATTCATACTTTCTGCTGCACAGCCTTTGTAAATAGGTGACTATCATTTTCACAAATTCAATAAAAATAAAAATAAAAACTGATTGAACACAGTGTGGTCTTTAAAATTAAAATGATAATGTCCAACCACTTGGCATTACTGTCTTGTTAAATTTATTGACTGTAAATTGGAAAATTTGGAGTCAAGTTTGAAAATGGCCTAAAAATAATGGACTTCTAACATAGTAAATCAAGTGGTTCTGCAATTAATATTTAAATTATTACTATTGTGGTGAACAAGAAGGATTGCTCCTGCTGTGAGGAGCTGATGAGCAGTAATTGGGTTCACCTGTGAGGGAGGGAATAAAAGGGAACAGGAGTGCAGAGAGACTCATTTGTTGTTGTTGTGCTGTTTGGCTAGGCACCAGGTGGGAGGTTTGCTGTTTGCAGTGACTAGCACTGCTGGCGGTGAAGACAGCTAAGCAGGGCAGCTGTTCCTGTGTCAGGAGGAGAGGCCTGGGCTGGCCTTGGATGTCAGCTCTCAGTTGCTGCCATATTGAGTCCCTCTTAAAACATTTTAGATCCTCTAACATAAATAAAGCTTTACCTTTTTGAGAAAAGTAAACAACTCTTAATTATTCTCTGCCGCAAAAGACATTACATTATGTTTGCAGCGGACAGTTATTCTCAGAAAAGTTTGGCAAATATTTACACAGGAAATTGGCAGGAGATGTAACGGAACAAAAATAACTATTTTTATTTGTTCTGTAAAATAGGCTGACAGAAACAATTAAAAGTCAAATAAATAGTATTGACTGTAATATTCTTGCTTTTCACATCACTGTGAAAATCTGTAGGAAGATCACCCACTGCCTGCTTCCTTTATTTAACATTTAAGTAAGCATCTGATTCACTGTAAATAACCAGCCAATACTATTGCAACCGCTTTAAGAATTATAAAGAAACAGTTTCACGATCTGCTATTACAATTTGAAACTTGTTTGAAGGTATTAGAAGTCTGCTTTAGTCTTGCCTGATGTCAACGAGGTAGTAACCGAACAGGAACCCGAATATCTTCATTGAAACTGTGAATTTCGTTTGGTCCTCAAATGCAGCATTATGTTTTAAGATAAGGTTTAAGATAACCTTCATCACATCAATGCACCTTATGAAAAGCGGCTAATAAATCCGTGAGTATATATTTATGTATTTTAACTTTTAATTGAACGGTTTAGAATTCACTTGAGAAAACAAGACGCGTTTGTAGGTTTAACAGAATCTTTTTGTTTTGCGTTGTTGGTCAGCTAGCAAACAGGCTGCATGTAGCAGGCACGTGCATAGATGACACGTGCAGGGATAAACTACAACGGAGCATAAAGATCCACAAAGAGGATGACGCTACGTGATGAGACCGGCTGTGAATCCTCAAACCACTCAAGCACTGGAGGCAAACCTGTTTAAATAAAATAAATAAATAAATAAATAAAACACAAATGAATAAATTCTACAGCATTTAATTTTCCTGATGACTCACTTAATATTGTCACATAAAACTGCTACACAGATCATAATACCTTGATAAAAATATTTTTTTAGATTGGGTTTTCAATAATTAAAGTGATCTTAAAATGTTTTAAACTTTGAACTGTAAACAAATGCTACAATTCGTCAAGTCGAAGGGTAATAAAACAAGAATATAGTTCATATTTATTGTTACATAAATAAGGGGATTTCCCGTTGACTTCATCCATTTGTTGTAAATCCGATAACATTCGACCCAAATTCAAGCTCCACGTCAGGTGGACAAACCCGCGCAAACCACTACAATTGTTCACTGCAAACTTGTAATGCGCTTGATTCACTGCAGAATTATTACATACAATCCACACACACCAAACAGGATTGGGTCTGAGATATTTAGGATTAACAGCGACATGGAATGTGTGTATTTCAGGGTAGAGACCCTAACACCAGACGCAGACATACAAATGGAAAATTGTTAGTCCGCCTACAGGAAGACTAAGGGAAGACAAACGATCCAAAGCTGGGTGGACTAACAAAAATAAAGAAAACCAAACTCTGAAGGACACCAGGAATCAGTGATAGAACTGTAAAAACAAAAATAAAAAATAACTAAACGCTTATGAAATCACTTTAATTACATCAATATGGTTTCCGGGGCGGTGTTGCTGGTTTCCGGGGTGAAGATGAAACATAATGTCTGCTTTAGTCTTGCCTGACGTCAACGAGGTAGTAACCGAACAAGAACCCGGATCTCTATTGAAATTGTGAATTTCGTTTGGTCCTCAAATGCAGCATTATGTAGAGCAGCGGTCCTAGTTGAAGAGAACTTTCCTCACACCAATGCACCTTATGAAACGCGGCTAAGAAGTCCGTGAGTATGTTTTTACTCTATTTATTTATTTAACCTGTTAACATCCAGCCGCCAGAAGCTTATGCACAATTGTTTTACATTCCGAAATGCCAATGGTCACAAAAATAGTATACTAACTCCCACAT